>VZUI01050517.1:0-92873 GCA_013401135.1 Cettia cetti
TGGCCCATTAAACAGAGACAGCTCCCGGGGGCGTTATCTGTGAGTCATGTGGCAAGGCATTGATGAGCCATTAGCAGCAGATAAGGGAAACACTGCCCCACCTGGTTTCACCAGCTCATGAAGATGGTGATAGAATACATACTTTGGGCACGTCTTACATTTTAACCTAGGACACTCAGATAAGCTGCCTTTTGCCTTCTGCAGTTGCTGGATCTCCAAAGAAATTTCCCCCATAAGAGTACAGACTCCAGCTGTTGGTGCCCTGCAAGCTTTCTGCTAATGCAGCTCTTTGGCAAAAGTAGGAGTAGACATCTCAGCAAAATGGGTATTTTGGAGCAAATGTAGGTGTCTGAAAGCTGACCCGAGGTTCCTGGCAAGAGCAGGAACAGCAATGTCAGGGAAGAACCAGCTGCAAGAGCACAAGGTGTTCCTAGACTGTGATAATTTATGCATGGCTGTTCTTCCATACACCAATAGCTGCGTGCAGGTGTTCCTGCTTCAGTCTTGCTGAACATGTGAATGTGAGACTTGGTGCAGGAATCACTTGTCCCCACAATCTAGATGTTACCCCAAAGAAATAAAATTTTCGAGAGCACTTATGAGGTAGGAATCTAAGATGACTGGTTTCCAATTTGAAAGTGACTTCAACTTTATTTTATAAATGTAAAGGTATTGAGGTCTTTTACAAAGGTATTTAGGTGCCTAAGTGGGTTTTTTCAATCATCTGTTAAGCTCTCTTATCTGTTTTACTTAAGGGAAGAAAATCTCTAATCCCCAATGGTAAGGCCATTTGGCAAGTGAAAAATAGAGACAGCTGGTTTTTCAGTTTAAAATATTCTTGAAAGTTTGATATATGCAGTGCACAGCTGCAGAATAAAGGAGGGGACAGCAGTTTGCAATGGACAACTTGAGGGAACAATGCTGCTGCTGCTGCTGACAGTGTTCTCAGATATTACAAGCTCCAGAATTCTTCACAAACCTGTCTGGAGAAAAAAACCCTCTATTTTTATCTACATACTAGGTCTACATAAAGGTGTAGCAAAGTAGGAAGTACTTTTTCATTGATGCCAGGATATTTGCTGATCCTTTATAAAGCTAATCAAAAATGTAAATAACTTTTTCTGCTGCTGCTGTTGCCAGCTTAAGCAGCAATACAATCCCTTGTTTCACACAGATTTCAGACCATATTTGAATTAATGGGCTGAGGAAGCAGCAGGATGAGATTGTTATTCCATACAGCATTCTAGGGAAAAGGACTGCTTCTGGTAAATGTGATGATGGAAAAGCTGACTGAGAAGGTCTGCAGCCAGAGTCCCACAAAATACACATAATACTTTGCCAGAGCCTTGCAGCTCCTTGGAATAGTGATATTTCTCTTTCTTTAAATATTCTGGAGAAGGGAGGATTTGGAGCAGTTGAATAATCTGGAGTGCTGTTTTCTGACACAGCCATGTTCCAAAGAAAAAGTACCTTGGCAATCTGATTAATGAATTTGGTTAGAGTGGTGCAGGTGGAATCTACTCACTGAACACCAGCCTTAGGCTGCCTGGCATCTCCATGCCAGTGTGAGGGGACTTGTCTTTCTTACTGATCATAACACCTTCATATCCCCTTCACAACCCTGCCACCAATGTAACTGTAAAAATGATGTGTAGCTAGAGGAAAAAGAGGTGACAGCTGGACTTCCCGATTTTGAAACAGTATACTGGCAAAAAAAAAAAAAAAAAAAAAAAAAAAAAAAAAAAAAAAAAAAAATTGAAAAAAGTAATGATACTCAGTTTAGCACACTCAGCTTCCCAAAGCTTGCGCTGAAATCATAGTTTTCATCTCAGGTCAGCAGCAATTCTGCTTCAGTGGGGTTTGGAGCAGAGACTGGAAAATTGTGCTGCTAAACTTGGCACCTTTTCACCATCTCTTGGGTTGAATTTTACTACTGATCTTATTTGCTACCTGAAATTCTGACCCTGAAATATAAATCACAGCAGAAGTGTGTCTTTGTCTCTTTTCTCTTCACTATATTGAGCTCTGTGAGCATATTACGGTGTGTTTCATACCTTTATGAGTATTTCCTCTGTAATAATGCCATTGCAAAAAAAATTGAATTTTTCATGGAGGATTCCAGCACAGCAGTCATGATCTTGTAAATTGTGAGATCACTTGCCAGTTTTTGCCTCAATTTAGCAGGCCTCAATTTGGCAGATAAAATGCAAGTCCATTTATCCCACCTTAATGTCAATGTAACTGTATTCCTAAATGAATGAATTCACAATGCAGTTTCATCTAGCAAAAATAAAATAAAAATGTCCATAGGTAGCAGGATTTCTTGTTTTCCTTCTGAAAAGCTGATACATTATGTATTTCTCTTGTAATTTGAAAGCTTTGGGGTCCCATACGCCTTTGGTTTTCTGACTTGCTAAAAAGATAAGACCTTTCTATACAGTATCCTGTGTTTTTGCTAGAAATAGATTGTAGTGCTTTCTAGAGATTTTATTAGAATTTACATGTGAGATGTAATAATTCTTGCTTTGTGACCATATACATATGTAATTTCTCAGTCAGACATTTTAAGGCAGAAATCCTATTTCATGTGAGTAGCACATTATCTAGAGACTTTTTAAGTTGAAGCTGTTGTAGTGTTCACTCATTTTTCTCTGCTACAATTTTGGTTCAAAATTCATTTACCTCTCATGTGAAAGCGATTTCCATACCCCTGATTCTACCATATATATATATATATATATATATATATATATATATGGAAAAGAAAAAATATGTTTTCCATAATTTTTCTATATAGGTTTGTATTTGCTTTTTAGTAATATAAATGCTTTGGACAGCACAGGGACAGACAGTTGATGTATTTCAGTCATGCCTGGGGATTTCTCTGCCCTCTGAGGTGTGTGTGCACCTGTGGTTGACCTGTTCTGGAGTTGTGGTTGCACTGGGTCAGTTCTCACAGAGCACATGGTGCCTGCTCTGCTGCCTCACCCATTTGCAGAGCTTGAGTTGCTCAAAGTGTGAAGGAAGGTGAAGAGGTGGAGCCAAACATGTAAAAGGAGAACTCTTCTTTCCACATTGGTGGTTTATAAAAGTTGAATAGCCCAAAGAGGAGTTAAAATCATGACTTCAGCTCACAACTTTGCTGTGAGTAAAGTCCTCCTGATTTGAAACAAACCATTAAAAAAACCCAAAACCTACGAATCTAAGCAGATTAAAACGTTGTTTTATTTTATTTCAATTTTCTAGACTATCCTACAAAACTAATTTGCTTGCTGACATGTCTAGTTTGTTGTAGTAGAAAAGAGTACAGACCTTCCTTTTGTCCTGTTCTCATTTGTCAAAATAATTTATGCCCTAATAGTAAGATCTTATAAGGGAAACGTATTCCTCAATACTGTTAAGATCTAATTCAGAGTAAGATAAAATGTCTCAAACCTGGAAGGAAAAAGATCTTTGATGGGAGAATGTTCTCTGAGATTTATTGGGAACTATTAAATTCTTTGAGGTGCCTTAAAGTTTGCGGAATGGAGATGAAACAAGAAGAAAGAAAACAAGTGCACTTTGATCGTCTGAAGCACAGGTTTTACTGAGGCATCTCACGGGAGACAGCCCCTGGAAGCTCTTTCAGTCTTCTGTGAAGTCTTAAGTTGCACATTCCTCTAAGCCACTTTGCCTAGATTTAAATAAAGATGTGTTTATGAAGGTCTTAGGGTGAACTTTTCTCCTTTTTGCTCCCTGTTTATCCCGTGCTGTTCTGTGTATGGGGTGCTGCAGTAGCGGTGAGCTGGCCCGGGGGCACAAGGCACCATCCTGGTGGTTCTGGTTTGCATCTGGTCTGTGTACAGGCAATTCATTTGTTTGAATGGCTCTGAGAGAGCAGTTACACTCCATGAGTTTAATATTTCTATCTATGGGGCCCTTTGGCACCATTCTCACATTATACTCCTAACAATTAATTGCAGCGCATCA
Source organism: Cettia cetti (assembly GCA_013401135.1). Taxonomy (NCBI): domain Eukaryota; kingdom Metazoa; phylum Chordata; class Aves; order Passeriformes; family Sylviidae; genus Cettia; species Cettia cetti. Next base: position 3,970 of record VZUI01050517.1, read on the forward strand.
CCATATACAAATGAGGGCAAACAGCAGCTTTCATTTTGCTGCTTTCGCTGTAGGTGATTCTGGGTTGTGTGCACATCATAGCCTTTAGTTCCAATATGTTATTTTTTATTGCTGGTGATAGTTGCTAATGATTCTTTTTATCACGGCCCTGTCTGCTTTAAATCTCATGGATGAGTCATACGGTTCATCCCCAACATTAACGATTTCAGACCACCTTTGTTATGGGTATTTATAATAGTTCTAACGTTCTAATGTATTCATGGTAGTAAAGGATTTGAACCCTTAACAGCGTTCAAACAGATAAGCAGTTAAGTAATTTTCCCACTTCCTACATATCTGAAGTCATAAATTCATGGCTTGCATCTAAAATTACACAAGATACTCAGACTCTGAGGAAAATCTTTTCTTGCCATTCATTTTTGATGCTGCTTGGTTGTTTACATTATTAACGAATGGCTTCTAAGCAAAATATATTTCCATAAGCAAGGCAGGATAGGCATGGCAAAAAGCCATGATTGCATTTGCACGACTGCATGGTACGGGACATTATTTTTTATACTGTCTGTAGGGTTATAAAAACACATTGGTCTGATGCTGTGAGGACATGTGTGCCAACACCCATGGTCAAATAGAAAGGGCACCATTTGAAATGTTACAGCTCCAGGTAAGAGAGACATTTCTGTAGTGCCTTGATAGCTCAGCTCTGTGGCTTTCACATCTCAACAAATAACTCATCTCAATATCTCACTTGAGAAGTCTGGCATTTCCGACACAGTGCTCTGTGCGCCGCAGAGCTTTGTCCAAGTCACAGTGCTTCCCTTCAGACCTGCCTTGGTATTGATTAGCTTGAACAAATCATCCACAGATGTCAAGAAAGCATTTTAGCTTAGAGGAAAACAGAGCTCTTCTGCTCCCATCTTCTGACTGGGTTTTGATGTCATAAACAAGCTGACAATTGCCAGTATATTTCCATCAGGACAGCTAATAGCGTGCATCAACCTCCAAGTACTGAGTTTGGCAAAGGCATCTGGTAGGTTGCTTGAGAGAGCACTCAAAGTTGAGTACTGAAGTGGTCTGTCCTTCAAAAGGAGCCCTTTTATGAATCTAAAAACACTATATGGCAAAATATTCACCTCAGGTGTCTGCTTTAATTCAACAGCTTTAAATAAAATGTTTCCATGGAATCGCAAAATGTCTTGGTAGAAATTTTCCAGTTAACAAAAGGAAATGAAAAAGAAGTAGTTTCTCTAGCACTTATACATACCTGAACTTTTGTCCCTGTAATGTTTAACACCACATAGAGCATAAATGCAGAGCAAGCTGTGCTGTGTATATGCATGGCTTGCCCACTGTGACAGCAAGCAAACGTGCAGCAGCTTTTCAAAAGAAACCACAACGCTATAATTGAGTTATAAAATTATTAGAGGGGCTTAGCATTGAAAAAAGGAGAGATGTGCCTAGGTCAGTTCTCTGCTTGCAGGCTTGGGAGAATTGCACAGTAATGGGAGTTTTTTTGTGAGCTGTCATTCTGTATTTCCTCCCTCGATTCATAAGAGATGTTGGAAGAAGGCTGTGTTTTCTGATAAAAGTTCATTGCAATAGTCTTTAAAGCTTTCAAGTATGTGTCCCTGTGAAATTAAAAGGAATAACAAAAAGGAGTGATGCAGCTCCTCTTTGTCACCGAATAGGGCAGATCTGCATAGCTGAGAATAACCTCTTTTAAATCAAACCCTTTTAGGCACCCCACACCTGTGGATTGCTTATCTGCAGCTGGATCTGATCTGAGGCATAAGGGCACTTCCATACCTGGTTTCCTAGAGAAAAGACTCAGTAAAATTTGGAAGAGCATTGAAGGTCTTGGTGTTAAACTTGTGATGGTTCAGGAAGGTGGCTTGAGGGACTCCTGACATACTGGAGTAAGACAGCAAATATGATAAGAAATTAATGAAATAATGATGAAAACTTTAGGTTCTTGTATTGTCTTCTGAGCCAGTAATACAGAACTGGAAATGACGTTCAGTAATGCAGCCACTTAGAGCAGGTATGAAAAACCTACACAGAGTAACTGGAGTAAGTTTAATTCTCTTTATATGTCCTAAGTTATTTAAAATGAAGCAATGTAAGTGCACAGCAAATACAGTTTTTATTGTCAAAATTGGATTCCTAAAGAAAAGTAGATTCCCAAATCGACAGATGAAAAACAGCATCCTTCTAAAATATCTGAGTCCTACATCTCTGAGTCTTTCAAGTTCTTTGCTGCAAAACTCAGTCCAGCTATTTAGGTAACAAAGTATGGATATCAATAACTATGCCAACTTTCTTGTCATTGGAGATGTACAGTGCACAGCTTTTAAAACCTTCACTTAATATTGTAAAATCTTGGTGTAAATACCTGCACTCTGCTTCTGCCTGTTTATTTTTTGACTGCAGTTGAACTAAATTACTTGAAACATTAGGGAATAAAGCTGTGGGGGTTTTTTTCACAAAATTATGTATATTCCTTATCCTGAAGTTGAAGAAAGTAATTAGCTTTAAGAAATAGACAAAAACCTACAAAATTTTCTATGCCTTTAGAGAGCAGTAAACAGGATTGCCTCTGAAACATTTTCTTGTAGTAGGCAAGTGAAGGACAGCTTAATGATCTGTGGAAGGAATAAAGTAACATTTAGTGTGAAAAATGTTTATTAAATGTCATACGTTCATAAGATGAGGGAGCTATTAGCAATTCATGTAATGTTTCTGTGAAGCTGGTTATATTTTACAGACCCATATTACCAAACACCCATTTGGAAATAGTATGAAAATCCCTATAGTAATTCCTTAGAATTTCATAGGCTTATCCCACCTTAACAGATATTTTGTGTCACTTATTTAACCAGAACAGGATTGTTCCACCCACAGAAAACTGCAGTCAACTGGAATCTTTTACACCTATGACAAGATAAATAATCTAATTCATGCGCATGGTTCCAAAAACTTTCCAGATCACATGTTTTGGAAGCAATGAACATGCTTTGGGGTTTTGCCAGTAAATATGATTCCACTTCCCTCACCTGTTTAGCTTTATGAGGCCTTGTTGAAACGTAGCTGGGAAAGAACCAGTTTTGCCAATCTGGAGGCTGGCATTTCCAAAGGGCTCTGCATCACTAGTCATGCCAATTGCTATTGAAATTCAGTGGAAGTGCTTAATGACTGAGAACATCTAAGCTCAATGTAGATAAATGCATTTAAACCCATTAGCCAGCATTCCTGCAGATAAAGGCAGGTCCCTCTGCAGAAGCAGTGTGATGCCACTGTGCAGACCTGGAGCAGGCTTGAGAGGTTGGACCAGGATTTCATGCAGGACAAGACTGGGCTCTGCAGGAACCGTTGTGTTAATGAAATGACACAGATGGATAGAAGACTATATCTCTCCATAGCCCAATTCTCCCAGTGGTTCCTCAGTTGTGACAGTGCTGCAATCACCTACCATGCAGTTGAGACTGTGGGAGAAATGCAGTCTTTGTCATATCTGCTGTGGAAGCCCAGGAAAAGAATTCACAATTGTAGAAGTAGGTCACATAGCTACATCAGTGTTTTGTTTTTGTGTAGTTCTTAGCAGAGTCAGAAAACCTGGTATATGGGGTTGGGCTCTTAGATGGGAATATAAAATGAGTGTGGTATGTGGAGCCAGGAGAGGCAGGGGTGGGAAAGAAACTTTACAGGAGATGAGAGGCTTTGGTAAGGAACAGGCACATAAAAGAAAAATCAGTTTTTGCAATTACAGTGCTAACATGGGTTTACTGATCTGTCAAAACTGCATAATATCAGAGAAACCTTGGTTTTTATGAGAATATTTATCAGATTCATTATTTATAATAGCTAATGCTGATGTCAATAATGAAGTAACCAGACTGTAATCTGCAATGTTTACTGCAGGCTCATTGTGCTGGAAGAGGTTGATCTGACAGTGATCACACAGCTTTGTCAGTTCCAACATACATTTAGAGCAAACCTCATAAATGACCTTGTCACTATGAGCTGTGGGGTCTGTTGGGCAGCTTCATGTACATTTGATGTAAATGTACTTTTGATTTGATGTAGTTACTACTTTTCATAGAAAGAGCATTACATTTTTGGCAAATAAAGTAAGAAGGCATCTCCCAGTTGTCTGAGTGGAGGCAAAGTGTTTTGTGTGGATATCCTGTTTACTTGCTGGTAGTCTGGGATGAATTAAAGTCCTCGTATGTTGAACACTTGTGTTGATTTATTAATGCTAAGAAGATGAGTAAAAATATGTCTCCATATAGCAGCAGCATTTAATTTCTACCTGCTTTCTCATCTCATTGCTGAAAACAATGGGTTGTTCAGAGAAAAATAGAGCTGCTGCATTTTTCTGACACCTGATGATAAACATTTCGGCCTGAATCTGATAAAACTCTTAAATATATTCTGCAGGTGTTTAATAAGCTTAAAAATATAATATCAATAGGATACTCACTGATTTGAAATTAGACATGTTTATATATTCTGGTGAATTTATAGCTATAGCAGTAAAAATTAATCAGTACTGATTTACAGTATTGTGAGTATCAGTAAAGATTGCTTATGTTGCTTGGTGAGACTAAGTTCTTTCCAATTAATATCCAACATAGTGCCTCAAAGAGAAGTAGCTTAGTTTATTAGCTGCAGACATAATTTAAGATTATAAAAATGAATAGAAAAGAGACAAGCTTAATCCTCTGAGTCTGAATGCTGCGGGGAAGGTAAATAGTTGAAATTTCTAAGTTGTCTTGAACCTGAACATGGGAGCATTGCTATTATTTATTTGCAGAAGCTAGAAACAATCTTTCCACTTTTGCAATGAAAATCACAGCCACGGGCTTTAGTCATACAAAGGAAAAGAAAATCAATAGTTTATTCCCTTATTCAGCACTGTGTATAATTTATATAACAAGAGGTTTTGATGGATGTTTTTCAAGTTTTCCTTTGTTATGGAATTGATAGTGGGTGAGGGGATCCTGTCCTTAGGCTGTGTTATAATCTTTCCACAGCTACACAATACTCACAGCAAGCCTAGGATTTTTTCCCTCCTTTGTATTTTTTTTCCTTTACAAATAAATGAATAAAGCAATTAACCTTTACATTTTGTCCCCAATATTTACTTTTGTACATTGAGGACTTCAGTTTGGTTTAAAGTAAAATTAACTTCATCTATGCAAACTGGGAGTGTAAATGTTCTTTCATTGTTTACACTGAGAATATAGCAGATTGTGAATTTTTTTATATAGATTTATGGTCTTCTTTCTTTCTAAATTTTTATCGTTTCTTTAACTGTGATTTATAATTTCATCAAAAGCAGACCAAGTATCTTGTAAGGGATTTGTGGATCTATGATTTTCTTTAGTGTGTCTAGACATAGATGGGGTAAATCACCAAAATATTCTGTATACATACTATTACACCAGTTAATGTGTAGCGAACAACCTACCTGTTGCCAGGGAAATTTTTAATCTCAAAAAATTTTAGTGGTCTTCTTTATCAGGGAGGGTAAAAGGAAGGTCAAGTTATTAGCTGGTTCAAGATAATTCTCAGGATTTAGTGTGATCCGTTTTTAAATGTCTTGGAGAGGGAGGTTTCTATCATGTGTTTCAGTGAAGGTATTTTAAAAAATCAGTAGTTGAACTATTTTGATTTTATATCTCTGGTTGCCTTGAACAGTTTCAATCAGTTTTTCAGCCCACCAACCATTTTGAAGAGTACTTCTGTGTAAATTAATTACAGAAACAAATTACCAGAATTTCTCTAAAGCAAACAGCAAAATCAAATTGTGTGCTATTTAATAACTGAGATTTAAAAAAAAAAACATTATCACACGCTGTTGCTTTTGCTTTTTGATTAAAAAAAAAACCAATGAAACAACCAAACTCTTAGAGCGTTGGTCAGCCTGCCCATGAGGAGAGAAGATAGAAGCAATGAATCTTCCCACTGAACAGACAAACCCCTTGTCCTATTACTTACTCTGTGTGTTCACATGCAAAATGAAAAATAATATGCTTCAAAGAAGCCCTACAGTTTTATATATATGTACATATCTGTAACTGATTGTGGTTTTCACTTCATTAGATATACAAATAAGCTGATAAACATGTGCTGCCAAACATCATAAAGAACAATGGATAAGAGAGCAGCTGTTTGTGTCTTTAGGTAGTGTCCTAATCTAGCTGCTTTATGAATGGAAAGATTTTCCTTTATTTCAGACCAAGTTTTATTGATCTAATATTTAAAAGTTAAACTTAGTCCTGTTCCTTCCCCTTCCAGACTGATTATCCGTTCAGAGTACTTGAGCTGTCCCAAGGTAGCTCCCAGCATATTATCATGTTGCATTTTGTGTTCAAGGCAATCATCTACCAAGGACAATTTAACAACTCTTACGAGTTTATTGGAAGCGATAAATTTCATTTGCAGAGGAAAATACTTTGCTGTTGCTTTGATTTCCTAAAGCTGTCTTCATGCCAAAGTCAGCTTGTCCTTAGAAAAGATTAAAATGTCTGTAGAGGTTTGCAATGGGTACTTTCATGTCCAAGATTTTTTGGTTAGATTTACATGTTGAGTTAATATTCCTGTTAATAGTGTTAATATGACTAAGAAAAAAAGCTGCAGCAAACCACAATCCAGACACAAGGTAGTATGTTGTTTTGTGGAGCACCAATAAATTAATCCATTAGTGACTGCAAATTTATTTTCTCTTGTTCTCGTTATCGAGTATTCACAGGTGTCTATGTATTTAGACAGTATAAATTAAAAGGGCTTTAATACTAGCAACACATTACCGCAGTGCAAGGACCGTAAGGCATAGTGTTTTTTCCCACACTGACATGAAAACAGAGAAATACTGGTAAAATAAAAAATAAAAGTGAATAATCTTTCCATCTGAGAAATGCATTAGTGTCTAAGAATATAGCAATACCAGAAAGAAAGAAGAAACCACAATAACAAAAGTAAAATATAGTTGCATTATTTGGTTTGTGACCCCATCTTGTGGAGCAGCACCCACGCTTCAGCACATTTATAGCTCTCATCTGCATTTTCTTTTTAACTGAGTCCATTTCTTGATGGTGAATTACTTGGCATTGCACTTGCTGTGTCCAGGGAAGTGCTCTGCAGGCAATTTATCACTTGTATACCACGGCTGTACAGCAATAGAACAGTCCTTTGTGACACCGTGGATCGCCAGGGTCAATACTTCACATTTTAGTGTTTGATTCAGTCTCAGGTCACCACCACTGCTCACATCCCTGCTGGTTATTTCTCCTGCTGCCATGTCTCTCTCACATGGACCTGCTGGGAGAGTTTCTTGCTGTTGTTAAGAGGGGGCAAGCCCATCTCCAGAGCTAAAGCTTGCAGAGTGGCTGATCTGCTCCACAGCAGTGCAAGTGAGAGCACTTGGGCTGCTGCCTGGTCACCAAGGGGCGGCCCAGTGATGGTCATAACCAGTGGCAGTGTGTGCCAGAGTTACCATTTCCCTGTTTTCTACTCCCAAATAGCTGCTCACAGAGCCTGTTGAACTACCCTTAAGGATTGGCAGCTTGGATATTTCATTGTAAAGGTTTATCCCGCTGGATATCCTTTTATTGTAATCTGGGGAAATCAGCTTTGTCAGCAATATGTATTATGCTGGTTGCTGAAGTAGTTTTCCAGGCACATGAGATATTTAAAATAAATCACCTGACATGTTTCCACCCTCTCCAGCTGAACATGTTTCCCAGGAAGGCTCCATACATCCTTGATTCTCACTTACGTATATGCCACTCAAATATGAACCAAAATGCTTTTACTCATCTTTTTAAAAGAATTTATTTTGTATCCACTTTTTGAAGAAGTGGTTTTTAACCATGTTGGTGAACTCAAAGGGGGATTTGCAGGCTGCAAATGGTAAACATGTGGAGAAGGTATATAGCCAAGTTAGGAAAGAAGGATTGGTTTTTTCAGCTGTTCTACATAGATTTGGACAGATGATACAATATGATCTTCCTCTGTGTGTCAATATCCTTAGTTCCTTGGAGGCCAGATTACGGGGCTTTGATCTCTGCTATTGTTTTTTAAAGTAAGGAATTTTCAACTGCATTTTGATCTGATTTACAGAAGAATGCAAAGGTGTGAATTGCATGTAGATAACATTTGCAGATTTCATAGGTACAGAAAATTAGACGGGGAAAAAAGCTACAAATCCTTGTAAATATAGTAGGTTTGATGCACTTTTGATGTATCTGATCTCATGCTTTTATAAAAATTACATTCTTATAAAAATTTACATTCCTGTCAAATGCACTAGGGATGTTTGTACTTGATATTTGTACGTCAATGCAAGAATACAGATCAGAAGATCGTTACGTGGAATACATTTATGTATGATTTTGAGTAATGTATTTTCAAAAGGAAAGATTCATTTGTCACTAAACTTGCATAATGTGCCTTCCCTACATGCTAATAAGGTATTTATACCGTATACCATCCTCTTGTGTTCTTTGCTTTTCGAGTGCATATTGTGCCTTCTGCGTGAAAATAAAATATGGAGTATAGCAGCTGTTCCATAGATTTGTATGCTAAGTGAACTGAGCAAGCTGGCACTCAGTGCCATCTCCTGGGTGGATTGAAAGGGTGCAAAAGGTGAAGAATGCACTGCATTTTCAACAGAAAACCAAATATTCCGTGATCTTGTCACAGGTACCAGAGTTGGCAATAAAATGAAGTGTTTAAACTGACTGGTTATGTTGGAAAATCTTCTAGCTTTGCTATGCAGTTCTTAGAAGACTCTAATTCGTTGTGTGAAAAAGGGCCCGGAAATGTTTAGAAGTCCATGAGGCAATTCCGTCAATATTTTAAAGCATTAAAATTTTTGCTTCTCTTTGAGATGTCTTGAAATTATTGCATCCTGTCTTTCTAATGGCCGTGTTGGGAACATGGTTTCTCTTTCCTGCTATCAGAATTTCTGTTGTGCAGCAGAGACCAGACAGGAGTCACATTGGCTGCTGTGCTGTGGGGAGAGCTGCCAGACTCAGTGAAAGCCTTCCGTTCTTCTTCCTAGGTTTTGGTCCCTGTCAGAGAAAATGAAAGAAAGAGCCTTGTCTAACTAAGGACTGTGGTTAGCATATTGAGAGAGGAGCTTCAGGAGGATGGGAAGGTGAAATCCCTTTAGGTAGCTGGCTTGAACATAAAGTCAAATGTGAAGGCATTCATCTCCTTCCCTAAGTACGCATCCCTTCATGTGACAGCTGAGTGCCCTAAATTCCCACCTTAGGATTGCCTTTGAGGGGCAGGGTTGTGCTTTTATTTTGGACCTGTACCCACACAGTGGGCCCTGACTCCACACTGTTCTGCAGCACTGCCATATCAAAGTTAATTTATATTTTACTCTGTTTCTAACATTTTTGTGTCTTCTCTCTCTTTTCTTTCACATGCTTTCATGAGTATAGCAGACCATTTAGGAATTGAATTCATGGGTAAGTTTTAACTTCTCTTCCTTCCAATTGCTCATATTTATCTTGGTTCCTTAGTCCAAAGAACATGGAAGTTAATGGGAAGACTCCCATGACCTCCACCATTGGTTTTGGATTGGGTTCCTTTTATACTTACCGATTACATTTGAAATTATTTGAAGGTTTAATTTTTCTCTTGTCTACTTCTATGCAGCTTAAAGCCTCCATAATGATGTTTTAGTATTTCATTGGTATTTAATGAAACATAACATAAAGGTTATATGACCATATCATCTTGAGGAATAGTATTTTATATGTGATTTTAGGGTAGAGTTACTAACTTTTTCATGTAAAGGAAAGCGAATTCTAAATCAGATTTTTTTTTCTTTTATTAAGAATCTGCTGGTAATTACAATATTAAATTTAACTAGGCTTAATAAGAAACATCTTATTAAAGATAATTCAAATCAGCGAAATACTTTTAAGAAAAGAGTCAAAGATCCATCATTCTGTGAAAAAAGTTAAATTGGTTAGGAAAAAAAGGAGTGAATAGTTGCTTCTTACAATTCTGGAAAGGAGAAAATGATGTTCTGTTGGCTCAGCTGCAGCTCTGTGATGTGTCTATAGCCTCTGGGAATGACAGGCTTAACAGATCACCTCTCAGCTGGTGATCTTCAGACTTGAGGAAGCTGAGATCCATCCTTAACAGAGTTAGTGGTCCTTTGTGTAAGAACAGCTTGCATAAACCTTTAAATATGACTGAAAACACAATAATAAAAAGCATGCGTCTTCCTGTTGAAGTCACAAGCCAGTTACTTTTAATGTGCTCTTCCCCTATGTTAAGTTTTATTTGATTTTTTTTTTAGATTTTAAAAGTAAGAGCCTTATAACCTATTGATTTTAAGTGCCGATGTGGGGATTGTGTTGGCCAGTTAAGTATAAATTGTCAAGAAGCCAATATGTTCATAAGTATTAACTGCATGGCAGGCTGCAGTAACAAGAGGATAGCCAGCAGATTCAGGGATTTTCTCCTACTGCTTTTGGAGTTGTGCCATACCTAGAGCACTGTTCTCTCTAGAAAACTGTTTTGTGAGGTCCAGAGGTTTTGTGTTTCACTTCACTTTATATGAGGTTTGAAGAGTGCCAGTGGAATCGATGCTAGTGTCTTCACAGGTGGGAAATGGTTACTTGGAAGTCTCTACATATATCCTGCTTGTCCTGCTTAACTTAAATTGTGAGCAGCATTCTTGAGGCATACAAGTTGAAGGACAAGTATATAGGTGAAAGAGGATAAGGAGTATAGATATATGGGATGCTTTGAGTGAGCCTTTCTGTAAGAAGCAGGAAAGCCTTACCCGAGAGGCAAAGCTGAATTATTTTGATTTTATTTTGAGACTATCCTCTCTTTTTTTAAAGACATATCTTTAAGGCAAGAACTAAAGCCAATCCCTGAAATTTTGGCTCAGAGTAGTCCTCTCATATGAGTAGCTCTCAGATTTTTTAATTTGATATTGTAACACATCCTGATGGCATAAAAATTAATGAAATCTTGTGTCTCAAGTCTGAAAATATTATGACAGCATCCTAAAATGAGTCTTGAAGTGGTTTCCTGTGGGCTATAAAAAAGCAAGTTCTGGAATCATATGCAAAAGTGAAATGCTTCTTAAATCCTCTTCTAGCCTTCATTTAAATTTATTTAGAAAATATAAGTGTGCATGGAATCATTGCTGTACATGTAGCAAAGTAGAAATCTCCACCCTGTGCATAGAGAGTTCGGGTGACAATATGCTCATCAAATTAGTGACACTCCTGTAAAGCTTCTACAATGGGTTTACTTCTGTACTCTAGGAAATAATGGCAATTAGTGCAAAGAGTGTTTTCTAGCTGGAAAAAACAACAGTGTAGAGATGGTGCTGAACTTAGCTTTGTTTGTACATAATCCAGAGAACACTCTTTCTAATGTTTTCATTGGATTTGTGGGCTCAGTTGCCTTAGAAACTCCATTTTCATCATCATTTTCAGAAATTTTGTTTGAAAACCATGTGCACCATGCAACTTGGATTGCCAGGGCCAGCTGAATTCCTTCCATGGTAGACAATGCTGAAACCTCATATCAGTGGGAACATCTGTGTGTTGAGGCTTCTAAGGGGGCAGATGAAATGTGCATTAAAACTACACACCTACTCTTGTGTGCATTTGCCAAGGAAGATAGATAAGTGTAGTAATTTCCTGTATTTTTTTATTTTTTAATTTTTTTGCTAGAGTCTCAAGGATCAGTGAAGTGTATATACATAGCTAGTCCTTTTACAGTCCTGTTAGGGAACTGTGCTCCATAAATTTGTGTAGCCTGTTGTAAACCAGTGGATACTGTTTTCCCCCACAAGTTCCTGTGGCACCCCATTCCAGTGCTCAGTAGAGGCAGTGTCTGTTGCTTTTCCATTGCCTGTTGAAATCTCCTTCCTGCTGGAACCTTCTCTCCCAAACAGTACTTTGGGAACAAGAATTATGCATTCAGTTTATATACCACACTGAATTTTGACTTAACCTCACTTGTGGTCTCACCCCCCCGTTCCTATCTGGGTGGTGTCAGGTTTGTGTTCCATACAATATTCAGTATTGTGTATTCCAAAACTTGAACACCTGTTACTTTAATATTGCTGCTGATTTACACTGTCTGTTTCTTTGTTTGGATAGCAGAGACAAAGGCAGGCATATTTATGTGGCAAATCTGTTTTAAAATGTTTCAAATGTAGAAATTTACATATGATTCTGATGTATTCATGTGCAGCACCTCCTGAATTAAATGAAAGACAAGTAAGCTGGTCAAGGGACACCATGTCCTTAAAATTGTGGATTGAAGCATTGTCATCAGTGATCCAGCTTTGTGAAATTTCTGGTGATAAGGAAATGGTTTATACTTTCTGGTACATCAAGTTAAAAAGAAAAATCTTGTGTCTGATTGTCACTTGATTCAATATTCATCTCTGATGCAATCTCCTGGACAGGCTCTGGGCAAGGTCTTCTAATCTGTCTGTGCTTCAGATTCTCATTTGCAGAAAGTTTTTTCAGGCTTTCTGAATTTAGATTCCTCAGCTCTCTCAGGATACCTTTCAGTACGACAGGAACGATTTCTTGCTTGCAAGGGGGTGCAGACTTGGCTGTGTCCTCTCCTCTCCTCGTGCAGGAGCAGAGCAGTGTGAGGAGAGCACCGTGCAGCTCACTGCTCTGCTTTGGTGCCCAGCCTTTCACCAGTGAGGATGCATGCAATTTTATTCACATTTCCAACACAAAAATGAGGAAAAGTTCCTACAAAGTTCCAGGTTCCTGCAAACTGGAACTATACCATCTGAATTAACAATTCTGTGTCAATGGGAAGCAGGGTGGTGGTTGGTAATTTGTATGCGAGCAAGAGAGATTGTTAAAAAAAATAAATAAAAAGAAGCAGCTTTTTATACAATGAAACAACTAAGTGATGTATCATTAGCATTAGAGAGCATGGGGATACAGGTATCTACAGTTTATAATAATTTTTTGACTTAAGTGGTTAACTGCACTTCAGGGCTTAATGGTTTACTTTTCTGGTGGAAATTTTGTTGAAGAAGGCTGTGACAGCAAATATGGAGCACTTTGGAGCAGCAGATAGCAGCTGAAAGCTGTTGTGGAGACTGGCCTGGTGCATGTTCTCTCAGCTGCAGAGTGAAATCATTACCTGAGAGTCATCTGTGGATGTTCTGAGCTGCAAGCCAGTGCCCAAGACAAGGAATTGCCTTTTTAGCTCACTTCTTACTCTGAGGATGAGTGGAGTTAAGATGTGCTAAGGCATGAAACACAAAGGTGAGTATTGGAATAAGCTGCTATAACACATGAACAAACACAAGTCTTTTAGCAACTTGCCTACACCACCCACTCTGATGATCCAGAATTATGATCTTTCATGCTGTAACAGTAATTTTTTGTGGATATAGCTGAAAATCAAATACTCCAATAAAGTGCAACAGCCAAGTAACTGTTTTGATGGAAATACAGACATAACATGAGGTAATCCTCATCCTTGGGCTACTTGCCAGTTAAAAACAGAATCAATGGTGTAAACAATTTTGATGTGATAATCTCAATCTCCCCATACGTGAATTACAGAAAACCGAAGTAGCGCCTGTTATCTGTAGTCACTGCTTTTAATTTGTTTATTCGTAAGGCTTAAACAGAAAATTAGAATTTTTCCTTAGAACTACTCATCTTTTCTGGAAAAATCAGGAGCTTCACTGAAGTCAATGGAGTATGAATGGTATATAATACTTTGTAAGTGCTGAATCATTAAATAGCATTTAATTGAGCAGAGCAATAAAGTAACTCAAGAATGGGATCCTATTAAACTTTATCTATCTCCCTGCAATAACTACAATGTGAAATGTATTCGGTTTTCTGTAGTCTGAGCTGCTGTTAACACTGGAGAAGATGGTGCATGCTGTATATGCCTGTTCTCACTGCCTCCTTATTGTGCTAAGATGATGTATACCTAAGACTCTGGGAATACCTGATCCAGTTAACCAGATTGACTCTGTGACCTTGTGTCATGCACTGTGACTGATGCATTTTGCAAAAGTTGTTTTTGCTGATGGGCAGGATAAGCAATAGTGCAGCAGCTTAATACTTTTTCCTGTATGTCAGAAATGAAAAGGCAAAGTTTGTTAGTCCTTGCACAGCTCAAAAACTGGGAACCTGGACTCTTTCCTCTGAAACCCAATGTTTTGCAGCAGCAACCAGAAAATTATAACAAATAACCAGTGTGTGCTTGGATGGGTCCTTGCCTTAGTTACCATTTAGAAGCTCTTATCTGTCATAAAACTCTGTAATGCTTCAGTCCTTGCTGGAAGAGACGGTGAATATACAATAACGCGACCAAAACCATATGTGTTCTAAAGGATATATGTTTAAAAAATAAAGAAATTAAATTCAGTTTTCCCTGTATTCCTTTTTAACAGTATAATGCAGGTAGATCTTTTTCTGATAATATGGCACAGACTGTCTTTATGCTCCTGTTTGCACAAAACTTCAATAGAGATTCTAATCACAACCATCCCCCACAACTATGAAACCATATCTTATATCGTATTACTATGAAACCATATCTTATATATCATTATATTGATGTTAATCAATAACCATTTTAAATATTTCATCTGTACTCTGTTGGTAAATTTATGAAGAACTAAGAAGGGCTGTTCTGGTAGCCTTGATACTTGAAATGTTTACTACCACCATCATTGCTTCTTGAATCCCTTTATTCTTCATCCTGCCTCAAATTTTCATTATGTCCTTCTGGTTTTTATCTTTCAAACTTAGTAAAGACTTTGCTCTTGGGAGCTCTTCCAAATTCACTAAAGGCTTTGCTCTTGAGACCTCATCTTTCAGTTTGCCTTATGAAATACCTGTCCTTTTTAAGTATGCTGCAAAATAACAATAGCATCCTGAGGCAAGAAATGGATTTAGACCCTCAGCACTTTCCATGGGATTCACTTAGCTGGGAAGAAGAGTCATTTATCATCTCTAGAGAAAAGAGACATGAGCAGCAGAAGAGAGAGTTTTACAGAAACAGCTGATGCCTGAGTGCTGTAAAAGCAATGGACAGAGCAGAGGTTCCTCAGGGGCTGCGGGAAGCTCTGCCAGTGGTTGTATCTGTTTAGGAAAACAAATCTCCCAGATGAAAGTCAGCATGCATCTGGTGCATAAGTTGCAGGCTGCCTCACATCTTGGCTCAGTTTAGGGCATATGGTTCTAGATTAGTTGAGAGGGAAAGATTTTTTGACTAAATGTTTTGTTACCTCTCTACCATCTTGGTTCGGTGCTACCATCTTTACTTTTCTTGATATGTCATTCTTCCCATTTATCTGCACTTTCTGTATTGGCAGTGAACTGGGTTGGATCAACTTGCATTATTTTTAAAAGGTTTACTGTGTGGTTAATTTATGTATGTCATTAATTGCCTTATTGTGATGCTTTATCAAAATAGTAATTCCATGAACTGGGAAGATAAAATAATTTTAATATATATAACTTACTCTGGTGACCTTCCCCAGTATTTGGTTTCTGCTGTTCATTCTAACTGAAGCTCCTGATCATTTGTGATGAAACTTATGGAAATTTAAAAAACAAAAACTGATAACCAAGTGTACTAACAAGTTTAGAAAATTGGTCTGGGTTTCTCTGTTTTGTTGGGATCTATCTTGGGAGGAGGAGAAAGTTGCATTAGGTGGGGTCTGTATCAGTCTATGAAAGGGGTTGTGCATCATCCCTAATGATACATAAGGACTGTTATTCTGTCACTCCCAAGGTGAATGTGGACTGAGTTCCACTCTGTGCTGCTTGGAGGGGGGGCACTAATAAGGTCCAAATGTTATCTGTGGGTTAGAAAAGAATTTGTGAAGCCTCAAAAGTGGATGTTGTGTATAAGCCTCCAGGTAAGTTTCCATGTTTCTCCTAGTGCCAGGTACAAGCCTCTTCTTCATCGTGCCAGCTTCAAGAACATTGGCACTCAGGGAGAAAGGGGCGTGTGCTTCCAGGTTGGATTTCAGCTGAGGACACAGCATCTCATCTGCTCACAGAGGGGTTTGCTGTGTCCTGTCTCTGCATACACACATGATGTGTACATTCTGGTTTGGGATTAGGCATGTGCCCTCAGTTCTTGCACAGCTGGTGTGCCTCAGATTTAAACACTTTTTTTCATGAAATACAGGTAATTGGATGGCTTCAGCACTGAGCAGACAGCTGTGTATTTAAATGTGACCTTATACCCAGTCAGTCTCCTAACCTGCATTTTGAATATGGTATTTAGGTAAATGCTGCACTGAGCCTGAGGAATTGTTAAATACTGACACCACAAGGACATGCTAATGCAATTAGATGATTTGCAGTGTTGAGATTTGGCCTTTGTTTGGGCTCAGTTGCAGTTTAACCAGATGCAAAAATATGTAGACAGTAACTTGTACACTGCTGAAACAAGCCTAGCAGGGCAAAGGTGAGATCCACGTGTCAGAGGTGGTGCTACAGACAGCTGCCACAAGAGCTGACAGTGACACTTCATATTTCCAGTTGGGAGAGGACTGGGAGGAGGCTTCAAAGCAGTGAGTACCATCTGGACATGTCCATGAGATCTTGGGATCTGTTGTTTGGGGTTTATTACTAGTGGAGGGTTGTTCACTGTGTGTTGAGGTTGTCTTGACACAGGATGAGAGGCTCCAAACACATGATCTGTACCATGTTTATGAAGCCACGGTGAATCTCTGCTACTTTGCCCTTTTGCTGCTTGGAGGTGCTGCATGGATGTCAAGCCTCATTCAGTCAATGATGCAAGGATTTGGAAAGCAGAATGTAAGTATCTCAGTAAATGTTCCGTGGCAGAGGTGCGCTTGTAGTGAATACTGCGCTTGTATAGAAAAATCAATGATTTTGATAGTGAACTAAATCTTTCTCTGTCCTTCTGTGTCCTGCCTAGAATGAGTAGAGATGGTGTCCTGCCAGTAATTGCTGGAAGCAGAGGAGAAGGGTAAGCAGTGTGGAAAAATTGGCAATGTGCTGTGCAGAGCACTAAGTTATTGTTTCATGCACTTTTCTCTTCTTTTGCAGGAGCTGCAGGATGTTGGCACGTGGAGAAGCACAGAGATATTCCCACTTTGGTTGACAGTTTCTAATAAAGATATTTTCATTGTAATTGAAAATGGTCTCATGATCCTATTTCCTGTTCTAATCAGCACTGGTTTATCCTCATTTCAAGCATGATTCTGCTGAACAACTCTCTCTCCAGTGGCACAGGGTATCTATTGGTATTGCTTCAGACAGCAGCCAACAGTTATCTGAGACACAAGCATGAGCAGCACAAAAGGAAGAGGGAAAAACAAATCCTGTGTATAAGTGTGCAGGTGGTGTTCTTACATGCTCAGTTCTTAACAACAGTGGAAATAATCTGAGAGGTGCTTGTAAACTGTTACATTCAAATGAGAAATGAACTTTTTTGTTTACCATTGCTGACTTTTCTTCTTTGAATGGTTAAATAAATCACCATGAGATAAGATCATTTGGTATGGATCCAGATCCTTTTGGATCGTGTTCATGTAATTTACTCACTGCATTTATATCTATTGCATCAGTCTTCCTGTAATTATTATATGAATCAATATGATCTTTTTGTTATTTTTGTGCTAAGTTAATTACGTACTGCTCCATGCCTACTATAGCAAGTAAACTCTATTGTCATATAGTACTACTGTATGGTTATTTTTTGACATCTCTTGGTAATTTTGCTTTTCACATTCAAATAGAAAATAAAAATGGAAATATAAAAATAACCTGGTAATGGAGGAGCATAAAATGGAACAGTATATTAGTTCTCAGCAGAATTAACTAAAAGAGTTCAGGGTCTTCTTTAGGGTGTTCGATAGTGAAATACAAGGTAACAGAGAAGAACCAGACAAAATTAATTAGAGCAAGCAGTTTATAGAGGAGATAAAAGTGAGAAAAAAAGCAGTTGATTTGCCATTAAGAGTGTAAATACTTCTATTAGTAGCTTACCACATCCTGCTGGTAATTGCTAGGTGTGTAAGTTGTTTCCTCATTGAAATAATGACCTTAGTGACCCAAAGTTCAAGGTTTTAAGTGAGGCAAGGACAGCTGATGCATTTCTGTGGGGCAGTGCTGGTGGCTGCCTGCCTAAGCCTGGCCTCCCTCGTGCCCTTCCAGCTCTTACCAGTCCTCTGTGCCATGAGATAAAGCTCTTCAGTGCTGCAAAGGCTTGAGTATCTCAGTGCAAGCCAAGAGTGTTTAAGATTGATGCCTATGAATCAATTTTGGGTGTTTTCAGAGTGTTAGCTGACGGTGTATTTTGAGACTTGCAGTGTTGGACCTAATAAGAGTTACTTTTGCATGTTGCACATGGAAGTCAGTGGATATTTTGCTATCATGTCTGCTATTTCTAATAAAATGTACAGAACCTGAAATCAGGATCCAGTGTCTGACTAGACTGACATATGAAGTGAGCCTGTCCTTTTCCTGATTGGCTCCAAATTCCCTAAATCTAAAAACCTACGTGTATCTCTGAGCAGTAGTTACAAAATTGAGTATGTACAAGCAGTTTGTTGCAATGGTGCAAAGCTAGGAGGATCTTTGTTTCCTCTCCTGAAATTCCATTCTTCTTCTCCCTCCCTTTTCTCTTTTGTACCTTCCTGATTGTTTTCTTTTTTTTATGTACCCCTGTGGACTTTCTTTTCGTGTTATTTTCATAAATCTGCTGATCAATGAACTTACTCTGTTTAAGTGTGTTGCTATTTACAGCAGTGACTACAAATCAGTTGTATCACAAACTGCTCTGTTTAGCTTTAATGGAGAGTACAGCATGCACACACTGAAGTTTTACTCATTTATTATCATTATGTCCTCTCCTGTACCCAGAAGTGATGCAGCATTTGAAAAATGGAAATCACAATATACACTAACTTTACCAGTTCATAAAATATGAATGCTCAGAAAATGAATACAGCAGTGTTAAATACAGTTAATCAGCTTTAGAAAAACAAAAATATGTATTTATCATTATAATAGGTACATGCACGGCATATTAATGAAAAATACCAGATACTTCATTTTCTATGTTTATTCTACACTGTGCTCATTACTCTCATTCAAATAATTCAAATTTGCTTTCAAGATAAGGACAATTTGCTGCTGATGGGGAAAAGTTTGGATGTCTTCTGTGCCATATTTTTCTTTGAGGCCGTGAAGTAGAGTCTGTGCACTGAAAATAAAGCCAGCTGGGCTGGAGTGGAGATTTTGTACGTTACAGTGGACTGAAAGAGTAGACCTTTAAAATGGTTGAGCTGTAAACAGTTGCACAGAGTGCATTGTTAGGAAGTGTATCATAAAAATATAAGACTTTATTAAATTAACAACCTGCCTCAGTGAGAGTGTGAGAGTGGCTTCTGCTGAATTTTGCTACATGAAGGGGTTTTTTATGCTTCTGTACTTTAGCTAATGTGCTTAAATCAAAACCAAGAAAGTGGCCTCAGCTGAGTGTTTGTTTAATGAATGATGAAGGGAAAATTATGAAAACAAATTACCATTTTATTTCAGTTAGGTTTTTATTGTGAATCTATCTAGTATGTTTTTTAAATTTCTTTTGCCTGATGGAGTCTCTTTTCAAGGTAAGGTGGTACCAGAGCATCTCATTCTTTCAATTAGTGGTGAATCCTGTCTTGAAATAAGATGGCTGACCATTGGTGGGAGGAGGTGAGTGAATCCTATAGAATCCTATAGAACAAGTCAAGTCACTTTAAATTTATTCCCTAAAGTTACTTAAATGTGAACTGGAGAGAAAAAGTAGATGTACTTGTCCTAAATTACGCTGTTTCTTTGAAGTTAAATAGGTATTCATGTGGGGTTTTTTAAAAAAATCACTTATTTTAAGCATATATTCTAATCAAGTTTTTGTTCCAGAAAAACTATGAAAAATATTCATTTAAGTCTCAGGGAGATTGTGGAAATTCTATTACTTATTTTTTTGCTGAATACAAGTGGTGATTTGTGAGAACTGCGCTGGATGGCCAATATCTTACTTTTCAGTGTTGGGTCCAAGGTTCTTACTTGACTCTGATGCAATTGATGTGCACAGAGGACACCTGAAAAACAATTCAAATGTACGTCTTGGCACTGATGCTGCTTTATTCAACTTTTATGTCAGGAGTTGTTTTGCTGAAAGGGTGAGTAATGTTATGACATTGGTTTGTTTTTTCAAGTGATTTGTAATTTTTTCTATACCTTTTAATCCATGTTTCAGCTATTTTGATGGTTTCATTGCCTCAACACCTTTATGGATTGAGTTTAGCATCTGTAGGCCATGAATCAGTTTGGTAATCATCCCATTCAGGCTGCTCAGCCATGTTCAGTGAAAGTCAAACAGTCCTTGGGCAAAGAAAATTCAGAACTGCCTATAACTCTTACTGTGGCAAATACCTCGTGAATTCAGAACTGGAATATGCTCCAGACACCTTACTGGATGTCCAGCCCGTGTTCCTGGTTCTGGTGGTGCTGGTTTAGTAAAAATGGGGCATAGTCAGCTCCCCTTTGGGAACTGTGATGAACGTGGTGGGAAAACTGTTCACCTTTTGAAAAGCCCATTCTCTGCCTCCCCAATCCTCAAAATATACTCCATTTCCCTAAATCTTTCTTCAATTTAAATTTGTAGAATTTCTTCTCTTAATATAGTATGCTAATAAAAATTGATGAAAATAGCAGTATATGATTCACTTGTCAGGGAATTAATCTTCCCAAAATACCCCCCATGATGACATTACTTTTTCTCCCATTCTATACTCCTCATTTTATGGTGCCAAGGTGTGTACCATCAATCCTTTCATTTACAATTTTTTCATCTTTATCACTTGCTCAATCACTTTGATACCTTCATCTTATCCTTCCATTTTTTGCTCTCAGTGTTCTAAAAAGTATGGATGCTTGCAAAGTCTTCTGCTGTTCAAAGGAGTCTGTCCCTCCCCAGCATTACTCATGTCACTGTTCTTGAGAACAGCTTTTTAGCTCTTTACTTCCTCTGTGTTTTCCTTTCCTCTTCCACTGTTTGTCACAGCTCTGCAGCCGTCTCCTCCTCCCTGTTTACTTTGGTATCACTGTTACTTCTGGTGTTGATGTCATCTTTTTTCCCTTAAAAAAGCCTGTAATGTTAAATTTTTTTGAATTATTCAGAAGGCCATATATAAACACCTGCATCTATTTTTCAGAACTCCTTATTTCTTTTATGCTAAAGACTAGAACCTCTTTTATAATTCAGTAATAAATTAGAGCCTTCAGTTTATTCGGAGTTTTTTTTGCAAACTTCATGTTTATCTCCCAACTGTCTTTTAGTTAATTGCACAGAGCCCTGCTGTGCAAGGAGCTGCAGACTTGTTAGAATAATTTAGAGTATCCCTTCCCTCTTTGCTATCTCTATCTTCATGCACTAGCCTCCTTGTGAAATATGTTAGAAATGGTTCTTGGTGTAGAATAGATTACTTAGTAGTATACAAATCTTTTTTCTCCAATCCTTTTCTCCAATCCTTTGTCTGAGAATATTACTTGATAGTTATTGCCTTTTTACCTTTAAGGAAGTGCTAATTCAATTTTTTGAAGTTTTATTTTGTTTTGTGCCACTTACTATGCTACATGTACTTTTTTATTTATGTTCTCTGTTGTCTGAAACTTCTGTCTTCTAGGGCAGTAGTTGGTGTGCCTGTTAGTTTCCTGCTTATTTATAAAGTATTTGTAAAATGGATGTCCCAGAACCCCTGCATGATTCAGGGTGGAACCTGAAGGTCTCTAACCTGAGGTTTGAAGCAGAGTCAACTCAGATGCCACCAGGCTGCTCAGGACTTTATCCAGATTAATCTTTAAAACCTGGGACTGTACAACTTCCCTAGGCAATCTGTTCCAATGCTTGACTGTTCTAGTGATAGAAGATTTTCCTTATATCTAGGTAAAGTGGCTCAATTTGTTATTTTTCTAGAAATACTGTACAATAATGTATTTTCTGCTACTTGGTATTTTGTGATTCAGACAAATAATTGCTTATTGATACTCAATTCTTTACTTATTTACACTGCTGTGCTCTGGGTAGGTAAAAAAATTTAGTCTTAGTTTTGACAATGCTATTTTTTCTTGTCCTGTTGAAGCTATACTAGTCTTCATTTATTTATGTCATTTTACTGCTAGAAAAAGTATGTGATATAACTCTAAAGTAAACCTTCCTCTGCAGCTTTGTAATTATCCACGTCTACAGTACAATATTTTATCAGCTTTATGCAAAAGCAAGTTCTAAAAGTAACGAGTTGCAGTCCATTGCTTTAGATTAGTCCATCACAACTGAAATGCCAGGAAGTTATTCTGTTTTAGACACCTTTACTTATTTACTGTATGTTTGTGGTATCAAGAATGTCTCACCTAGTACCTGGTTTCACATTGAATTCTGTATTTAGGCAAAAATGTGAAGGACCAACTGGAAGTATCAGGATTTCTGATAGCCACAAAGATGTGCCAAGCAGTTTAACAATCTTGACAGTTTACAGAAATGTGGTGTTTAACCTGCTGTGGTGCCCCACATCAGAGCATTTATGAGAATTCAGTCATAGGAGTGCCAGAAACAGTAGGATTAGAAATTGTTTGATACAGCTCCCATAATGCAGTCTCCTCTTCAAAGAGCCTTAGTAAAAGAGTTACAGACTTCAGAGCATGCCATCAGGCCTGGCTTTAACTAAACAACTTAAACTTTGTTCCATAAGTGCTTTTATTAACATGCACTTTTGCAATAACCTGAGTGAGGAGCATGAAGATGAAAATTGGATTAACAGTCAGGATTTACTCTCACCTCAGTTTTGAAAATCTGTGAAAAGGGATTTTTGATTGCTGTTACGCTGTTTTTCTTTCTAACATTGTCTATATTTAAATTGTTTTAGTTGCATTACATATTCTAAATACATGAACTTTATGAAACTTTTAATGACTTCAAAATAATTACACTGCCTCTTTAGATACTATTTGCACTTTCTTCTCTTGCTTATCTTTGTGTTTTAGCAAATATTGACGCTTTTTTCCGTCATCTAACTTGAATGTAAAATGACATCATAATTTTCGTTAACTTTATATTTCATTTTCTTCAGCAAATGATTATGTATTAAATTCTTTTTTTCACTGAGAAGCCTGAATGCAACTGTTTGAGATTTTTTTAGTTACCCAAACAGCAAAAAAATAATCGCAGAAGATCTTTCCTTTTTGGTAACCAAAGGTAACCTTTTGTGCTTGTAACGACAACATTGTTTGTTAGGTTCGTTGCTTGTGGTATTTTTAATTTTTTTTTCCCTGGAATTCGTTAGAAATATTTGGTAAAATAACCCTGCATCTTTGATCATGCCTGACCCATTTAGTTGGGAACAGCCCGGAGGGATCTGTCAGAGGCTGGAGTTGCACTGCAGAGCCGTGACTCCACCTGGTTCCATGGAAAGGTGAGCTGGGACTGGAGCACAGGTGAGGACAGAAACAGGGTTGCAGGAGGGCATGAATTCACTGAAGGAGTGATGGCAAGAAACAGAGAATTTGGACCATAATTTTGCTTTCTTAACCAGGAAGAGATCTATGTATTTTTGAAGAATTTGGTTCTGCTGCACTCCTGGATATTAACATGAGATTTCTCTTGTGCAGTGCGATAAAATTTGTGGTTGCAAACTGATTTGAAACTGTCTGTTTAGTTAGTGATCAAAAGTAATTTCAGATAACATAATAATTCTCATTTACGAGTTAACAGAATTGTATCTGAAATGAATATAAGTGATTTTAAAAAATATGGAAACCATATTTTTGTATCCCAGGTGCCGCAATAGATGCTAACTTACAGTTCTAATAATAATTCCCAAGAAATAATGTAGTTGTGATTTCTTTATGTAATCTGGCATTTACATTTTTTTATCATTGCATCTGTCAAGGATTTGTTTTACACTGTGGGGGACTGAAAGATATGTGCTGAAAAATGCCCCTGTATCTTATGAAAAATTGTTAAGTGGTAAGATGTATAAATGCATTACTATATAAGATAAATCTTAATTCATGACAGAAAATCTCAGAGGAATCAGTTCTAAAATCCAGAGTTTCATGAGCAAAAATACAACTCAAGAGTTGTAAATGTAAAGTTACTGATCTTGCAAATTCCTCTTGTCTGTGTGAATATCTATACCAGCTGTCCAGTGTATAGTTTCCTCCTTTATTTCTGCAATCCTTTCTAGTTTTCTATTTTCACAAAAGCATGTGCACACACATTTAATTAACTTTTTTCCCCATTTTGTTTTATGCACAAACACACAACTTCTAATTCTTTACATGTGTAATGATCTAATCATGTGTAATGATCCATCCCATTTTGTCCAGGCACATTTATAGCAATGTATGAAATTAATGTTCCTTTCCTTGAGAATGCTGTTAATATGGACCATCGTGGTGTGGGTGCTCTGCTTCCTGGGATTTTTTTGTGGAACAGAAAACAGAAAGGAACCACTTCAGGTTGTTTACTACTAGGAAGTATTACAGAGGAAAAGGGTTTCTTACTGTAAATTTAATCATTCTTGGTTAATAAGTTTGTCAACTACTCTAAAAATGCAAAGTACCACACAGGTAAGGAATAATGCAATTCATTAGTTTAACATCACTGAATTTTAGATGCTCCTGAGATGAACCAGTCAAACAGTCCATTACTAGAGAAAGCAAAGTCAGGGTGTGAGCACTGCTTTGGCAGCAGTGCTTGAATTCCTCCATCTGCCTGAAATGCTGTGCACAGGAGCTGAACTGAGCTGCTCACCCACTTGCCACACACATCAGGATCTGTTCTGCCTAGTTTGTCTTACACAGGGATAAATAAACAACTGAAGCTGTGTCCAAAACCACAGGGGTACCTTTATAAAATAATCAAATGTCATTTATATTTAGCTGTTAAGTGTTGCACTTGGTGTTTTCAAGAGTATTTGCTATGAATACAGTGAAGAAATAATGTTCTATTGTCCAAAATACTGTGTATGAAGTATCTGAGCCCTTCTCTTTGCTGCTGTGCCTTTCTGCACCTACTGCTAAATTGCAGCTTTTTAGGGAGGAGACAAGTAGTGTCTGAAAAACACTCGTGTCTGCTGGATTGCTTCCCAGAGCTGTTTGCTCAGCACGGAGCGCCATGGATCAGGGTTGTAAAATGCTGTCAGCCCTCCTGTTGACCCATGTTTTTATGCCAAATCGTTTAAGACAGAAGCTGATGTAGGCAGGAAAGGGGCAGTTAAAAACAGGGGAGATTCCAGTGCCTCTCCCAAGAAAACAAGGTGAAATCCCTGCAATTGTTGGTTAGCTTAATCAGTTGAAAAAGGCACCAGTGATCCTATGAAACACTGTGATTGTGTTGCTGTAGAGGAAAAGGGGTTGTTTCCTATTGTTACCCTGGAAGCCAAGCCTGGGAATGATGGTTCTCATGGCAAAAGTGATGCCAGGAGTTTTGCTGAGAAGACAAATCACTAAATGCTGCAGCTGAGTCAGAAAATGAGTGTTGGTCTGGGGAGAAACATCGATAAAAAGTGCCTTATGGATCAGGAGAGGAGTGAAGTTGTTCCAGTGTGGGTGATACCTAGGATGCCATGAACTACTGCTGCAAGCTGCTGCTTTTGCAGACGTGAGAAATGTTTTTTATGGCTGTTGTGTGCGTGACATGGGATGTCTGACTCACAGTTCATGGCTCTGTACACTGCCTGGTAAATGTACCATGGCAGAGTTTCCTATTGGGGTTTAATTAATTTTGCTCCTCGTGCAATCAAGTTTCCTTGTCCATATTTTTATTGACATTTCTATTTTTGAAAATGAACTCATCTTTGTTCCTTATTTAATTTCTATGACATTATGCCTTTTTTTTAGTTTAGTTAATCCAGTTTGCCCTGGTAAAACTCCTGTATACACTCATGTACTACTGATGTAACACAATCTGTATCCTCATTTTTGGGTGTTTTAAGGGATAATTGTGCTGAAAGTCTACTAGAAGAATGTATGGAGTTTTAACAGACACAATTATTATATCATATAATTCAAAGCCATAAGGCAGTCCAATTTTAAGGGGCAGTCTAAAATTAATCACTCCTCCCTGTGTCTTCCACAGAAAATAGCTGATTTTTTTACATTTTGGTACGTCACACAGTGCCTGTTCCAACAGCAGATGATAAAACACTGACCCCAAGCCGTTATTAAAGTAAAATTTCCAAGCTGAAGTTGAATCAGAGTTGGTTTACATGTGGAAAAAAATATAGTATATGAAAAATAAAGCACTGTAGAAGAAGTTATCATAGAGAAGATATTAGGATACCATTTATCTGCTCATCCATCACAGGTGACTTGTAGGGTGAAAGCAAGGCTGTGGCACTAAGAGCCATTACTTGCAGCATGAAGGGATGAAGCAACATCCACAAGAACAACTACAGAAGAGAAATGTACATTTATTGTCTTGATTAAGTCAATGAATCCTGCTTATAAGTGCCATGAACTTTCTCTGTACAGAGATGTGCATCTCCACAGAAAGCACAGAGTGGATTTAATAGGAAGTTTTTGCTGCTGACTTTGAGGAAAGGCTTGGAAAATACTCGCTTCAACAGAGCTATCCTCACTTACTCCCTTTGAGGACCTGTCCCTATTATTTTAATTAACAAGCAGCAGACAAAATCTGATCGTACAGACCTTCTCCATACCAAACCCAAAGTTAAAATGAATTCTTTGTGCTCAGTGTAAAACTGAATTTAGCAACCATGTCATGTAACCAGACCTTCTGCAGCATGCTCTGAAAGGCAGTGTCATGGGAAAAGCAAAGGAAGCAATTGCAACATTCACTTTTCCTTTTTATTGCCAGAACCATGCCAGAAATGTTGTTAGGGAGCAACATTTAATTAAACCGTTATCAACTTAACTTTGGGGTATTTCATAATCTCACCCTTGGCACTGTCTTTTTATTAGGAAAAGGCTTAAGTGACTATGAAATATAATGAAAGACCGTGGGGAGGGCTTGCACACCACAAAGCTGCTAATCCATTGGAGACTTTTGTGGGAAGTGAGCATTTTTCAACAGCAATGCAGAGCTTTGAAGGTTATCAGGACCTTTTATCTTCTAGTCAGCTTTCTCTGAACTTGAAACTCTATCTATCTGAAGTACATCCCAGCAAATACCCACTGAGGTTGAGGGGGAAAGACTAATGTATTGCTGCTTTTCCTCAAATGTTTATAGCTGTTTATTTGCTTTATGTAGCATATGGAGCCTGAGTGAGAGTCCAGGACATTAAGCACAGTACGTGTTCAATGCTCCAGAGAGTTCATTGTGCAAAGTTTCAGGTGTTGTTCAGACAATGTGGGTTTGACACTGCAAATACAGAGATATATAACTGTCTTGACCTCAAACTAAAATAAATGATCCAGACTGATCCAGTAATAGCAGGACTGCAATATTTTCCTCTCAGGTTTGTTGGTTTTGAGTAAGAATCTGACCAACTGGGGACAAGAAGGGTGCCTGCAGTTCACTTTCATATTTTATTTCCTATCATATATTCTTTTTATTCAACATGGAAGAGTCTTAGCTGTAACTGGGAACCAGGTGTCTGAGAAAATACTGTCTTTGGCATTTGTGCCCGGTCCCTTTTGTTAAGCCTTGCAAAGAGAAAGGAGAACAGTTGCTTTGTGAAGGAAGAAATAAACCCCAAGGGCATTTAAGATATAATTATTGGAAAGGAAGTTAATAGGTGATTTTTCAAAAAGCCTGCTGGCAGAATTTGGCATTTTTACTGCTGAATAGAGCCCCTTTGGTTTGAATCTTGCCATTCCTGACCACACACTCCCAGTGATCACTCTGGGAGCTGCCATCTCAGCATTTAGTTAAATGTGCCCCTGTCAGGCACTTTAATACAGCTTTAAGTGACAGCAGTATTGGGCTGTCCCTAGCCTCATTTACTGGTGAATAATCATGTCATGCAAAGTCCATTACTGCCATTCTGCATCCGTGCTGCTCGGCTTGCCCATCACTAGCAGCTAACAAAGAAGCACAACATAAATTAGCCACTTAATTTAAACCAAAATGCAGCTGGAGCATTCATTAAGCTCCTTAAAAAATCTCATCTTAACTGTCAAAGCTAAATACTTTTCACCAGTTTGTTTGCTTGTCTGTTTTGTTTTTTTTTTTCCTTAATAATAAAAAGTATTCTGGAGCTTTGACTGAAGTTTGACATCTGAAATTTTTGGGGATTTTGGGAATTTAAATTTTTTAGATTTTGGGAATCTAAATTTTTAAGCTTGTTTGCTTTACAGTTTTTACTGAAGATGTAGTGGTCCCAGTGTGGTACAATAATTTACATAAATATCAGTTCTGTCTTTTTAACTATTGTCACAGTGCCTTCCACAAAGCTTTAAATATTGTGATCTTTATCAAATGCATTATTCATGGGATTAATATAGATCCCACTTGCCCAGGCTTACTGAAAAGTTCCAAAAACCAGAGTGTGCCCATCTTCCGCTTGTTTCTTGGTTTGAGCCACTTACCCACATCAGAGGTACTAAAACCTGCCATTCAGTGGAGTTAACAAAGAGTTAACCCTGGCTGTGATGTGGGCACTCTCTGTGTCCAGATTGCTCCTACCATTAGCAGCAGTTCAGTAAACATTTCAGAGAACATAATTACTTTGTGTGTGTGTGTGTGTTTTCTATTTATCATCTCAAATCCTTGCTTCCTCCGTTGCGTTCTCTTACGCCCAGTTAGCTGTTAGGAAAAAAATCAGTGACTTTTGTAAGAACTGGGCTAATCAGATGCCAGTGCTCATGCTACCAGAGTGATGTCTTAAATGAAGCTAACTGAATAATGTCTTAAGCACTACTTAACTGAGGTCCTCAGTATAAAGCAGCGCTCCCTAAGTCAAGAACTGAATTTTGTCTTCTCCTAACTGTGTTCAGGTGGAGCAGCAGCAGGATGATGGGAATCACTGGTCTTGGTGCATTTATCCCCGGGATGCTCTATAGAGGAATGAATCATGTGCCATTAACATATTCACCTGCATGGGGAGTAAACCAAGTCTTGGACTTGGCAGATACAAAATCTGTTTCAGGGTTAGACTTTGAGACAGACTGAGTTTTACTTCCGTTGATAAAACTGAAGTTAATTCACTCCTTTTTTCAGTCAAATATTTTGACACCATCTGAGTTAATCAACCTGCTTTTCAAAAAAATATTGAAAAGGTCATACAAATTAATATCCAATTTGGAAAAGCAATTTGCATTTTAAAAAAAATAAAAAGAAAGAAACAGGAAGGAGATGCATATCTTACCTGAGTGCAGGAACTGTTAAGTTAAAAATAAGTTGGATATGAGATGGCAAGTACCTCTAAATATATGTAAAGAGCAATTTTCAGTAAAATATATGAACTCATGTTTTACCCTCTTTTCAGTTAATACAGAGATTGGGATTAGGAGCTCACTTTTTTTTTTTTTAATTAACTGAGAAAAAAAAAAGCTATTTGATACAATCCAAGTGGTTTACCTGCAATGCATGGTAAATTGATTATCTGCATCTCCCAAATAATTTCACTTGTTTATTAGTGATAATTGCTTCTCATTAGTGAAAAAAAACCTGTAATCCATGTGTTAACATCACAAAAATAGCAACAAAAAGCCAAATGTCCCCAGTTTAGCATTTGTCTAAAGTTCTCCTCCCTTGGCACTTCACTTAGACAGCTCTGTGTTTTATTGCATGCTAAGACTTTATACCATCTAGGCTAAAAAAATCTTTTTTTTCATAGTATCTTTTATGTCACATGGCTATAATTTTCTAAAATCTTTCAGTGCTGTGTTTTTCTCTGGAGAGGAAATTTTTTTGGAACATGTGAGAGTATTCAGTGGTCCAGAGAGCAGGCTTAGGCATTATTTTGCATGAATGTAAATATATATTGCTGAGGAGGAAAAGTTTGTTGAGATTGGATTTTTTTAGACATTTTTTCCCTCTTTCACTGCAGCTTCTATGAGCTAAATAGCAGAGCTACTGCTGATATTTGACTATTTGATTAACATAAAAAGGCTTCTGCCTCATTTCATATCTGAATATTTTTGAATATGTAAAGCCCCTTGTATTTCTTGCTGTCTTACAAATATATATATATATATATATATATATATTGCATTTGATTGCATTGCTGAAGTTCTAGTTTTAGGGTATGAAAGGAGTAGTTTGTGACTGTTAGGGAGGAGCAGATGATTTTATTTGTCTTTGAAGAGCTCTTCCAAGATTACAGAGTTTGTCAGCCAGTAGAGTTTTTCACTGGAGTCATACTATAAAATGGATTAGGTACAATATTTTGATACTCACTAAACATATATAATAAATAAAAGTTATCATTGATAGAAAATAAAGCAAATTCTAACCTCAAAAAAAGTTTCTGGGCTATGTTGACTTCATAGGTCTTAAGAGGTCCTTGTGTCCTGAGATGACTTTTATATCAAAATGATATAGCTTTGTAGCAAATCAACCAAAAAAATTTAATTGAGTTCTTAAATGCAAAGCAAAATAGATTATATTTTCCATAACCATCAGAATTAACCCCCATATTAGAAGTTATTGCAGTTGTTTATTTTTTTAAAAAAAAATCTTTTTTAACAGACAGTAAGTTAATACACAAAAACCAGAGGTTTGAATGAAAGATAAATATACATGGCTTCAAAACTATGAGGGGTTTTAATGTTTCCTTAAGAGCAGCATCTCTGTGGTCTAATAGGTAGGATTCTTGTAAAAGATCTTTATAATTAAATAATTATAATTAGTTGTTATAAGGTATAAGCATGCTATTTTTCTGTAAAAATAAAAAGCTGATAAGGTTATTAAAAATCTGGTTAGACATTTGGTAATTTTATCACTAGGCAAAGCTCTCTTCTGGAAAGGTTGAAATTAAGTTCATACAGTACTTCAAAATAAATCATTAGATTATTCCAGAGACCTGCATTCCCATGTGGAGAGCAGCAGTCAATAATAAAAGCAAGTTGTCTCTTGTTTGTAAGCTAGGCAGATAGGACATACTGATAAAAGGCAGCTTAGAAGGGATAAAAAAATCAGATTATATCCTCCTGGATATCCACAAAACTTAGTTTCATTGCCTTCAAGGATATTTATAATTTAGGAGAGAGACAAAAGTAATGTTAGAGAAGCAGAGTAAGGTACAGTAGGGTGTCATGTTGGACCAGTGGATGGCTGAACACCATGAGTACCTGAGCTGCTTGATTCATGTTTGGGAGTTTGTTTAGAAAAAGAAAGAGCTGTGGGGTTTTTTTGGCATCATCGCTTACTTTGTTTCTACTAAACCTGAGAGGATTTCCAGGTGTAAAATATTTCATTCCCCTGGAAACACCCAGTGGCTTTTTGGACCACTGACATTCCTCAGGAAATGCACTGCTTGTTTTGATTGTACTAGAGATGAGCTTTCTTCTTGGGTACTTGCTTCATCACCTAAGCTTGCTCTAATTATTAGTCATGGAATATTGCCAGAGGAGATCTAGGTCACAGGAAGAGGGGCACTTGAGAAAGACTGACTGACAGAGACACACAGTGTCTGCATAAAAACCTGATAATGCCTACTGCAAAAATCCTGGAGTCGAGCCCATATTGGGTAGCTCATCAGTCTTTAAGACAAGGAAATGTTTGTCCATGTATGTGCATGTTAGTCAGCATCTCTGCTTTGATAGCAACACTGAAATTTACTGAAGTTGCAAGCAGAAGTCTGTTGCATTTCAGCATTGTAAGAAGAAGTGGCCAGCATGTATGTAGGAAGCTCTGAGAAATCAAGTCTTCTCCATTTCTTCAAATCCTTCCTTCTTAATTTTAATCATTTGATCCCTCTCTCTAGCTAATTCCCTAAAGTAGAGGAATACTTCTATGTGTCTCTTAATTGGTATCTAAAAATGTTTATTCTTAGGCTCTAAAAGTGTAATAATAAAAAAGAAGGCAGCAAACCCAAATGCCTCTGGACATATATTTAAACTTTGAGACTTTCTTTATCTCAGATGTTTCTGCTCCATTATTTATGGGAGAAGGCATTATATCACTTGTACCTAGCCAGCCACAAACTTGTTCTGTCAATTTCACCCCATTTCATATTAAAAATTAATTAACAAGATCTGACTTTTCTTTAACCACTGTGGAGCTTTGGGGAAAATCCTAGCATGTGTTTGCAATTGCAACACCTAGACCATACAAACTTAAACAAGGTGGTTGAGATAGCAATAGGATTCAGAAGAATTTACACAGACTTTAAAAACACCCTGCTGGGAGGATGATTTCACTGTTCTATTTCCTTTCCCAGACACTCTGGAAGAGTTACCTGGTTGTGAGCCCAACACCAAACTAGAAAGCATAAAAGGGTAAGGTTTGATCCAGGGTGTAAATTTTGATCTTGCATCTGGAGAGTGTTTCACGTATCTTTGTGCTATTGGATGTTAGTTGTAAAGTTTTGGAAATTAATTTTTCAGAGATTCTTTCAGAAGAATCATCCAAAGTTCCTTTTCTGCTTCTGGGTGTGGCTATTCTCTGCCTGGTAGGAAAATGATGACAGCCTTCACTGCAGTTTGTTTAGCTTTTATCCACAGAAAAAAAACTTAAGAACTCTTTTGAAAAATCCCTGTATCTTTCTCAACTATTTAAAGCTGCTTTTTTTTTTTTTTTTTTTCTGTGAGAAGGCCTTCAGTGAGAAGAATCTGCCAATAACTCCTTTCTATCACGGTCACAAAACTATTCAGAGAAAACTGTTCTCAGTTTCATAAAATTATTCTACTAAAAATAATTGGGGTTCTTTTCAACGATTTGGCCTTGGTTACCATAAATAGGTTTAGATATGATTTTTTTTAGCATTCATATTGGTCTTTATAAAAAAAGTGATAAATCTGATAGTAAGCTACAAATGTACTGCAAGATTTACCTCTTAATTATTTCTTAGTGACTGGTTTAAACTTTTGAATCCACTGAAGCAAAAATATGCACTTTAATACAGTCACTTACTGAAGTTAAACATCCCACAAATGGAATGAATTTGGAGACATTCACAGCATTTGATGGAGATGTCAGTCTTGGTTCTCTGTAAATTCAGCTAATACAGATCAGAAATCATTGCAGGACATTGTTTGGCTCATAAAGTTGTGGAAATTTAGGCTGATTTCAGAATACCTGGAGTATTATGCTGTTTTTGTCAAAATGTTAAAAACAAAGAAGTTTAGGGGAGGAATGACTTAGTACATAATTCCATTATGAGACAGATAACAATGAAATATGGAGTGAGCATAAAAATACCGTGTATTCAGAGAGCATCCTGGTCAGCATTTCTGATTCCTTGCAAAATGTCTGGTTAGAGGATTCACAAGCCTCTGCCTGGGAAAACATCTGCTTTAGGCAAATGTTGCTGTTGCATTTGTGAAAATAGTCTTACTGAGCTGAAATCTCTTGTTTTCCAATAGACATGATCAATGACGGCTTTGCCTGATTGGAAGACTAGGTGGGAGTTGATTCTCTTGTCTGTATTTTCTAAGATCTAATTCTGCTTTATTGGAACATTTGATGTTCTTTGTGCTAGTCTAGAATATCTGGAAATAGATTTTGGGTTCAATAAGAGCCATTTGAGACAAAATATAAGAGGGCACCTCACACCTGAACGACAGCACTTGTGTTTCTACTCTGTTATGACTCTTAATTTTCTTGCACATTGCAAAGTAGACCAGAATCAGTCCCACTATTTCTAGAAATTCTTGATTTACTCTGTGCAAGGCTCCTCACAGGTGGATTTCACAGATTAATCCATAAAAAAATACTTCTTAAATGTTTCCAATTCAAAAATTAGTCTAAACAAGGTGGAAATACCCAGTAAGATTTAATAAAAGGTGCAAGTGAGAAAAATGGGAATTGAGGAATGTCAGTCTGGAAGGTTCTTGCATAGGGTTCCCGTACTATTGCCATAGTATAAACACATTTATACATATTTCTGATATATATCACATATATAAACAAAAATGGTTTAGAGGAAAAGATATCTAAGCTGAGATTGGATGCCTCATTATTGCTAGCTGCTGAGGAATCTGTAAATCCTTATCTTCTTAGGAACATTTTATTAAGTTCATTTGCCTTAGTTCATAGCTACCACTTTTGCATATCACCTCTGCATTCTCTGACAATATTGTTAAAAATGAAATTGATGGTAGCAATATGTAGGCAACTTGAAGAATCATGTTGTTTTCTGATTGTTTCTTAGGGTGGATATAAGATGTATATCCCTAAGATGATGAGTAGAAACAGGTCATCTGAAGGAATCCCCTCTCTAGTCCTGCTCAGAGAGGCAAAACAAATAGGAGCTGACAGAGAGGATTTATGAAGAGCAATGTGGAATTGCAATATGTTTTCTTTGGCTTTTGCAACACCTGACAGCAAAGGAAAACTTCAAAGACAGTTACGATGTGCAGAGATTTTACTTAAATACCTTCTTGATAATTTTGTAAACTGGATTTTTCCTGAATTTATGCATAACTATCTAAAGCTGCTGGAAAATATGAAGGTAACTCCTTTTAAAATGAGTAACTTCAGATGTAGGGGAGAGAACAACAACTTAGAGCCAGAGGCAGCAGATTGGCCAGCATTAAAGCCTTTTTGTGTGGAATTACAGTTGCAACCATAAAGACATCTCTGTGAACTCTCACACTTTGCCCATGGCCCTGGGATTGGAATCAGCCCTGTCTTCTGCAGTCTGCTCTTTGGTGTTCTTTCACCTTTTGCTTTCATGCCGTGGCAGGGCAGCAGCTGTTGCCTCCTGCCTCGCCGTCAGCCCGCCCTCGGTCTCTCAGTGCTACCCCAGCTCTTCAAAATATGTCTCACCCAGGCAGGAAAGAAAATTGGGTCACAGGCAAGCCCAAGTAGGCCAAGTTATTGCTATTCAGCTGCTTTTGTTTGAGTTCTCTTCAGCCTCTTCAAGTCTGCTTATTCTTTTCATTAAGC
This sequence comes from Cettia cetti, assembly GCA_013401135.1. Classification (NCBI taxonomy): domain Eukaryota; kingdom Metazoa; phylum Chordata; class Aves; order Passeriformes; family Sylviidae; genus Cettia; species Cettia cetti. The sequence continues at coordinate 39,010 of VZUI01050517.1, forward strand.
TGTACTCAGAGCTGTGGTTTTTCAGCAGTGTTTGTTCAAGGCTCAGGACCTATAGCTATGAGCTGTCCATCATGACTGCCACAGAAAGTTATGTGAATATGTTTAAAAGGCATGAGGCTGAGGGATGTAGAAAGGGCTGTCGTGTAAAGCATGAGTCAGAAAAACACTTGGCCATTACTGCTTGGCAAAGTGAGCTTTGTGCTCAAATGTTGTGATGATCCAGAAACAGTGCTTGCTTCTGGCACAATATTTCCATTTGCAGTTTTTTAGATAAAAATCATGACCAGAAATGTTACAAAGCACATCAGAAGCTGCCCTGTGCTGTCGGAATCACTATTGTGCATGACAGCTTCTGGCGTGTAAGACCCACCCAGGCAGTCTGTGTAGCAATGTTTATTACTGGTGCCACCAGACAGGCTTTTGTTGAAAACGTTTGACATTGGTGTAATCTGTCCTTCAGCTTGCCATAGAGTGACTGTGTAAAGCTGCTTCCTTTCATGCAGTCAGAAAATAATTCAGGAGCTCCACAGTCAACTGGTTGAGTGCCAAAAACCTCCAGTGATTGTCCTGCTCTGCTCTGCAGTGGTGTGATGTGTGCAGATTTGGGCACCACAGTATTAAAAGAGATATAAAATTACTGGAGTGTCCAAAGAGGGCCATGAGAATGGTGAAGGGCTTGAGGGGAAGCTGTGTGAGGAGTGACTGAGGGCACTTGGTGTGTTCAGCCTGGAGAGGAGGAGACTGAGGGGAGCCCTCACTGCAGTCACAGCTCCCTCCTGAAGAGGAGGGGCAGGCACTGATCTCTGCTCTGCGGTGACAGTGACAGGAGCTCAGGGAATGGCCTGAAGCTGTGCCAGGGGAGGCTGAGGTTGCATATTAAAAAAAGTTCTTTCCCCAGAAAATGTCCGGGCAGTGGAACAGGCTCCCCAGGGCAGTGGTCACAACAACAAGGCTGACTGAGTTCAAGAAGCTTTTGGACAATGCCCTTGGGCACATGGTGTGACTCTTGGGGTGGTCCTGTGCAAGGCCAGGAGTTGGACTCCATGATCCTTGTGGGTCTTTTGCAACTCTGGATGTTCTGTGATTCCACTGCATGGGCTCACTGGGCAGCCTGGCCCACCACCCAGCTGTTGTCATGGGAAGAGGTTCTTCCTCACACCCAGTGGAAAACTTGTTTCAATTATAGTTTGTTTTGTGCTTCTGCACTGCTGGCTCCATCTTCTCAATAACCTCCTCAGGGTCAGAGATAATTTGGTATTTATTTAATTTTTTTAAGTCACTTTTAGCTTTAAAGTCATTAGGTGTGTTATTCTGAAAATACTTTCCCTATTGCTGTATTTGATTTCTTACTATTCTGTAGATTAAAAGAAATTATATTACACTCTATGGTTTCATCTAACCATGCATCCTTTTGAAGTGGCAAGTTTATGGATTTTTTTCTGACAATTACTGTGCTTCACTCTTGAAAAGAAAATCAGCCCATGTAAGGGATTTTGAAATTTAAAATGCTATTAGTAAAAAATACATATTTTTAGTAAAGGAGAGAGTGGCCAAAGTTTATCTTCCTCTGAAAGATAGTACAGTGTTTATATAGCTTGTATATGTATCTGCTTGCCTTGAAAGATGTGTTTGTGTCCCTTTGAGCTGCAACTTGCACATGTTTAAAATCCACCTAAATACAATACAGAGAGACTGGACTGTATTTTTGAGTTTAGTATATATCAGTTGGGAGGCCAGGAAGAGGAATACAAGCATAATTCTTGTGTTCTCAAGCACTGTAAGAACTTCCTTTTAACTAGGAACTCAATTGGGGTGTGTTATTGGTGTCGTGCAATGTCAGTTGCTAAAGATTGAAGTGTTCGTCAGTCCTCCTGGAGCACAGGGCTGTGGTGAGGCTCACAGACAGCAGTCCCAGCAGTCACACACCCAGGCAAGCTGGCATTTGAGCAGCTGAGCTTTGGCAGCTGCTGCCAACCTGCAGCCAGTGCCAAGCTCCTGCAGCAGATCCCTCCACGTGGGTGAGTGCTGGGAGCACACTGCTAGACGTTCTGTGGGCTGAGGGCTTCACTGTGCCTTAGCACCACTGCTGCTTCTGAGCACCTGCCAGCACTAGGGATGAACAACTGCATGTTGTTGGGGGATTAGAGTAAGACTGGAGGGTTAAAGGAAGAGTGCAGCTGCTTACAGTCACTGTATTTATTTCTCTCTCTGCCAGCACAGTCGGGTTTTCTCTCTGATCATTTGTCCAGGCTGAGTGTTGTAGTCACATGGGGAGCAAACATGCACTTTCTGTGCTGGGGACCTGAGTGAAGGGGATTTTTTTGTGAAAAGGTGAGGGGCATGCCACCAGTGCTTCTGTAGAAGTGAGGGACAGAGCATACCAAGACACATCTCTGTCTCGAAGTTCCACTTGCTCATGGGGTAGGCAGGGAAGATCAGCAGAAGAAGACATGTGCACAAAAGTATCCAGTTCTTCAATCCTGCACATGTCTGGGAGCGGAGTGGAGGAGGCTTCGAGGGGAGCACAGGCTGAGCCACTACTCTGTGTGAAGGACACTCTGTCAGTCTCTCTCCTTTGTCACATCCATCCCTGATGCTGGCTTGTGGGAAGGTGAGGCTTGGAACAAAAAGAAGGCAGTGCATAAATACATAGTCCTGTGCCTGAACAAGAGTCTTGTTCAGAAGCTGTAGTACTTCAGTGGGAACACAGTGTCCCTTGTCACATCTTTCTGCATGTGACTCAGCCCTTGTCCTTGCCCTCTGAGTCCTCACCCTCCAGAGCCTTCCAGGCAGAACATCACATTGCTGTTTAAGTCTATGAAAAGCAAAATATGGTTCAAGTTATTAACAATCATTTGCTGTGGTTTTGCTGTCACTGCCCTCACCACATTTTTGTAAAAAAAAAAAAATCTATAAATGCACCCTGGTTAAAACAGTAGCAGTCAAAAGAAATGGCACTTAATTATGATATTGCTTGACTTGCTGTGAGCTCCTGACAATGTAACCATCAACAGTAACTGTCAAATACACTTTGGCAGCTCTGAGGTTATCTTGAGATTTGAGTGGAATGTTCAATAGCAGCAATTGAGCAAGATATTGGGAGAAATTCCAGTGACAGGACTTTGTTGATAGGAGCAATGCAAGCTCTGAGATCAAATATATCATCAGCTGGGAAATTAAAATGTTATTATATTATGTGCTAGTGATGCTTAGGATCTTAGGAATAACAACCATCATCTGCTAAGGAATTACTAAAGCGGAATTAAGGAATGCCATTGCTTAATAAAACCATAATATTTTTATGTAATAAACTTCTCAGAAACTACCTTTATGGAGTTACATATAAAATGATTATGTCATTTATTCAAAGTCTATTGCACTTAATGGTCTTTGGAGTTATCCCTATATATATATATATATATATATATATATATATGCATCCTAAAAGAACCTTGATAAACTCCACAGTAACTCATGCAGGAAGTTTGTATCTAAATATCCTTCCCTCTGGTTCCCCCAGTTGCCAGCATGAAGTATGGTTGAACAAGGACCTCAGGAGAACTGGAAAGCTCAGCTCAGCATGGATTTTGCAGAAACAGAAGGTTGTCGTGCAAGAAGAATAAAGGCAGAATAAAAGTCTCATTTTGAAAGATTTTTCATACTGATGGTGGGAGAAATATATGATAGCAAAGACATTTTAAAAGTGCAGAACTGTATGTGTTTATAAGATTTAGAATTTTAAAAAAAAGGACAAGAAGGGAAAGTAACAGAATCACAGGAGATGTAGAGGAGTGCCAAAGGCAGCCAAAAATTAAGATAGCAAAAAGGAGTGAGTCACCATTCTGGAGTAGGATACTACTCCATTTCCCACACACACACTTCAGGCTCTCATACAGAATTGTGGAGCTCACACGTTCTCTCAGAGAGTGAGCAGAGAGGAGGCAATCCTGTGCCATGATGATTCTGCTTCAGCAGGGAGGTGGGACCGGGTGACCCCACCAGTGATCCCTTCCAGCCTTACCCAGTTCCATGAATAATACTATCTGTGGGAAATCTATGGTTTGAAAGGACTCTAGGACCTGGCAAGTAATTGATATCCAAAAATGCTTGTGAAAACCTAAACACTCGGAAAAAATCTTCACCAAAACAAAGTCCTTCTGGAAAAAATGTTACTCAGTTAAAAAACAAATCATCATGGGGTTGTAATATTTTTCAATCTTTAAGCTTTTGTTATTTATGCTTTGAAGCTTTTTGCATTCCCAAGATGTGTAGTAGAAATTGGAGATGCTTGGAGCTGTGATTTTCAGTCAGCAGAAGTGATGTAAAGAGTAAGACTTGATGGCAAATCAGGTAGATGAAGTTGCAGATATTAACTCAGAGGTACCTAGCACACAAGTGGGTTTAACTGTAAATTCAGTAGTGTTGTGCATTATAGCAACCGCAACATCAGGGTGCTATCAACATAATTCTCATACTGAATCCAAAATACAGCACTGTGCCAGCTACTAGGAAGAAAACTAACTCTGTCCCAGCCAAAGCCAGTTATTCTTAGCTATTGGTTCAGTACTGAGGCACTAGCAGGCAAGGGTGCTACAAAGAGGCTTTGCACTGCATAAACGTGCAGAGCACTGAAAAGGTTTAAAAACCCTCCTGCTGTTCCACTGGAATTTTCTTTCAGTGTGCTTTTGCAGTTGGTTTCTTTGGTATTACTCCATTGCCATTCATTTTCTGGTGGCTGCATGAGTCACTGCTGCTGGTGCTGTCCCATTCGTGGTGGATTCTCCCTGCTCCCCTCAGTCACTGTGCCAGGAAAAGCACTCACACAGCACAGGATTCTCTCTTGTACAATGTGAATACACACAAAGCAAAAGCACACCAAGAGGGGATATTGGGCTCTAAAGTTTCTTCCCAGTGGAAGAATAAGGGTGCAAATTGTTCTGCCTCATTGTGCTGTAAAGGTTTGGCGGTTTGTATTTACTGGTGTCTAATTCCTCTTGCTGTCCTCAAGTTCTGTTTAATTTTCATTTTTGGTAGCAAGGGCAGAGCTTTCTGTGTTCAGAAACCAGTCGCTGCTTCCTTCTGAGGCTAAATGCTGATGGCTCATGGAGTTATAACTGAGCTGGGTATGTTTTGCTTAGTGACAAGTGTCATTATTGGTCTGTGCCCTTCTGTACTGGACAATAGATGACAAAAAACCAAAGGTGCTCTCTGGGGTGCCAGCCCCCACCATTTTAGACATGATATGGTGTTTTGGGGAAAAAGGAATGAGTGTCTTTGCAAATACCTGCTGCTTCCCTGCTTTTTCTGCCAAGAGTTGCTCATTGCTTTTCTCTGCTACAACTCAGTTGCTGGAGTACCACAGCATCCAGGGCCATGTGCAGTCCTTACTGCCCATGAGTATTTGCACAAATCTTTAGCTTTATATCTCAAATCTGCAAGCTTAGAGCAAGAGTGATTAGAGCAAGAGTTCATCTTGTTTAGGTCTAGCTGTTTGGCCCATAATTTCACATCCTATTTCTATGATACTATTTCTTCAGTGCCCTGATGCCTTTTAGTAGACTTGTCCTCAACAGTGGCCTAATGTAAAATAGAAATGAAACGTTTCAGATCTTATAGCGTTTTTTTTCTCTCCACCAGCTATTAAGTTTCTCTCCTGTGGGACTCCTGCTCCTTAGGGGGCTCTTTCTTAGCTGCTTATTCCTTTGACACATCAGCAAAAGTGCAGGCAGCCATCAGGCAGGAAGATTATTGCCAGAGGATCACAGTCTTAGACAGCTTTACCCTTTTATCCTAAGTTTTTATCAGTGTGCTCATTGTCTAAAATATCATCGTAGATTTTTAGCTGTCAGCCTCTATTGCCCAGATAAATTTTTTCCCTTATATCCACACTGAAAATTAAGTTTGGGGAGGGAGGAAGAATGGCCTTCATATTTATCTTTCTCTTATACTTAGAAAACTCAAGTTTAAACATGTATATTCAAGTTGTATCAAAAATTAATAAGATAAAAATAAAGGTTCATATGTAATTTTAATTCTTATTAGTATATAATAGAAATGTATTACAGGATGGCATACTGGGTGTATTTTTGCAACAGTAGAAAGTCTTGGAGAAACTTAGAATTGCTATGATAAATTCTGAAACTGAACTGTTCAGCAAGGAAAATTAGCACTTGCACACAGAGAACTGATGAGATTTGGGTTGTGGATTTGGTTAGTGACTGACCTTATCCATCTTGGAAATAAGATGAAAATAAATAAAGTTTGTATATGGGTTGGTTTCTCTTACTTGTAAATTGTCAATACAAAAGAACTTGTAACAAGAATTTTTCTTAAAATGAGAAAGTTACCTCTCATCCCTTAGCTTCCTATGGGGCAGTTTCAAGCCTAAAATTTAATGAATATGTTGCTGTGAATGTACTTAGATATGGCTTTGAGAGTTTATTAGATTTGAGTTCTGGATGTAGCTTGCACAAATCCCAAGTTACTTGCAGATAAACAGAAAAGATTGTTTCTTAGGATACCCAAGTTGAAATTCCTTTACCGTCCGAATTAAGATCTTGCTGTTTAAAAGTGCTAATCAAATTTTCACTTTATAACAAGTAGTACTTACTAAGAATATTGGTATCTTCACTCCTGCTGTAACCACAGAGAACACAAGACCTGTGTAAGGTTATACCATTCTTTCTTTGTTTTTCAGGTAACTCTTCAGCATTTGGCTCATTTTATTTGAGGATTTTTCTTTCATTACTTTTTGATTGAGATTTCACCTTTCACTCACCAAGCTAAAATTGAGAGCTCATCCTCAGAGTTGCAGCACATACCTTTGCATCCCTTTTCATGATGAGTCTATAACATTACACCTAATTCATTGCTTCATTTTTAATCTCATGCAAAACCAATGCCAGTGTAGCATTAATGCTGTTGAATCAAGTACTCAAAACAGGTCAGTCAGACGTGTTGAACAGTCTTTCTTTCCTTTTCTGTCTTCTGTTTATGCAGGAAATGATCTCCCAAGTGTTAAATGCCAATAGTCAAACAATGTAAATACCATGCAGTTGTAATATATAATAGGCTGCATCTATTTCACTTTGCTTTCATTAAGATCCTTGTGGTGTGGACGTTTCACTAGTAGAAGAAAATTATTTTGTTCATCTTTGTTACAATCAGAATTATCGAACAGTTCTTCCCAAGAGACAATCACTGTGAAAACTATGAAATGTTTTATGAACTTGTGCCAGCAGAAGTCAGCTTGCTTTGTTTCCAGTCTGAGATGGGAATCTGTGCAATTAACCTTGACTCTGTCCTCTCTGTAAATGATAGCAGATAAAAACTTCTGGTTTGGGGACCTAAGTGTCTTGAATCCTTTTTAAAAGGGAAATTCTGCCCAGACAGATGAAAGTCTTAAAGAAGAAAATGCAGTGTCTTTTAAAAGTAGCTGAGACTTAGAAAAAAACATGATATTTTATGTGAAATAATCCATATGCTCTTAAATATGTTGGAACAGAATTGTCTGGGGTGGGTTTATCTATTTCGTGTATTTGCAGAGACTTAATTCCTTCAGAGGTTAATATGTTTAGATTACATTTTCTCATGTTAATCTCTACAATGGAATAGGTAATATCCTTGTGGTTACAGAAAGAACAAGGGTCTTTGACTTACCCAAGGTCAAAGAGGAAATTTGTGAATTGTGCCTTGTAGCATCTCAGCCGTTTTGCTCTGCCTTAGCACAAGCCACAGCATATGGCAGAGAATCTGTACAGTAGGTTTTTGCAAGTGCAAGAACAGAGAAAACTCTTGGGAGAGTGGAATGTCTGATGCTGAGGCAATCACAGATTTTGTGGAACATGCAGGCTTTTTTTATTCTCTTCATGAATTAAATTTAGAATGCTGTATATAGTTCAGTACTTCTCACACACAGATCTTAGTATATTGAGAAACATGCTTTAGCTACTCTCTTTTAACTTATGGGAATCCATATTTTATTGAAAATCTTGATACTGTGGATGAGGTTTCCATGTAGTCCTCCTCCACTGTTGCCTGTGGGACTTTGAGGCTGCTGGACACCAGAGAGAGTTGAAATGCCAAATGATACTTTTGAGGTTCACTTCAGAAGTGAGATTCTGGCTCTGCGGGATATTCCAATACCATGTGGAATTGAGGTGTGGCAGGAAAGGATGGGCAGGGCATGAAGGGAAATGCAAAAAGCGTGGCAGTGATATCACAGCAAAGATCACAGCCCCCCAATTCGCTGCCTCTGCATGGCTCAGTTTTTGCATGAGGACAAAAAACCCCCAAAGCCCTGCCTGCATGCTGCCTTATAATCTCTTGAGGAAAAGAGATTGCCTCTGTGCACATGGAAAGCTGTTGGATTCCATGTATACCAATGACAAGACAAAGGGTTTCCCATATTTATTTATAGTGTGTTGTTACTTGCAGTAATGCAGAGTGGGTCCTTTTAGGAGAAGGGAGTGAGGAAGGTAAGGAGATGCTGGGTGCTGTTAGAGTTTGTGCTTTTGGGGCTGGGAGTAAAGATTTCAGCATAAAAATTAATCTGCACATTTATTCGTTTTCATGGGGGGGTTTTCTTCGTAGAGCAAAGGTTAAGTAATGCATTTGTATGGTAAATGTTGTAATTTCTCAGTTGGCTTGGTTTGAATAGTCAATAATTATTCTCTGTGATGCTTGTGACCATATTGAGATTTTTTTATTCAAAAGCCATTGAAATAAGCACAAGGGGGAAAGTTACTATTTTTATTTTGTTATTGTTTTGTATAGGCCACATGCACGATGCTGTTCGTCATATTTGAAATCCCTTTCAAAGACATTTCAACTCAAACACACAATAGAACCAGAGGATCCAGTGATTATGGCTGGTAATGATACTGTGGATTTAGGTGCTGACAAAGCCTAACATAATCTGTTTTAATTAACTAATATTTTTTTCCTCAGTAATATAGTTAGAATCATAGTCAAGGAGCACATTGTACTAGCATTCTTCCTTTTATAATAAAGTCACAAAGAAGAGGCCAGTTTCAGCTTATGTACAATAAAAAAACTACCATATCCTTTAGAAATAACAGTCATGAGAAAAATGTGTCTACCCTATGCTTTTTAATCCTCTAAAGATGTAGGTATATGCTTCAGTGGGTCTTCCCACATGCAGATAGCAAACAGGGTACAGCCTGTAAGAGTAAATTTTAAAGAGCAAGAGAATGAAAAAACCCAAACCCCCAGTAGCTGGAATGGAACGTGTACCTTTTTTTCATAATGAATGTGAAATTTAACTGTGCTGCGAGCAATGGGTCACCAGTAGTCATTTTGTGTTTCATGATAGCAGCAAACGAGTGAGATAAGCTTAGAAAATTTTGTAGTGGGTTGGAAAACAAGAAACAATCAATAGCATGATTGAGAATGGCTTCACATGTGACGGGGCACACAGTGAATGGGGACTTTTCTTTGGGAACTCAGCCTTGCAACACGCACCATGTTCAGTGTGAGTTTGTCTTGTCTTTGTGCTCTGAGAAGACCTTTCTTTCCATAATTTTTATTAAAAAAAAATTCTGCATCTAAACAGTTTACTATGTTATTTTTCAACACTGTGTGTTCTATTTCTCTCAGTAGAGGTTGTGTATTTTTTGTAATTTGAATGCTTGGTGAAATTCATGTTCTATAGTCTTAATCCTCAAGAGGATTATCCAGGAATATCTGTGGCAGTTTATGTTTTGGTTTTTAGCAGAAATATTTTCTTGGCTACTCATTAAATGAGAAATCCTCTCCCGAGAGTATTTATTTCAACAGACTGTAATTGAGGTGATGTACTTCACAAGGAATATGTGAATATATGTGAATAAAGAGAGACTTATCATTTCAGTCACACTTTAGTTTACCTTGGGAAGTTAGTTTCAGTATGTAAATACATGTATGCACCAGCTGATGCAAATCCTTGAGCAAAGGAGAAAGAATTTGCAGTTCTTCTCTTGTCTGCACTTTGAATTTCTACAGGTTTCTGTTATGTGAGAGCCCAAGTGCTTTGCAGTGCTTGGCTGCAGCCATCTCCAGATCCAGGCAGTTTTTGGTGCTCCTTGTCTGCAGAGGATCTCAGCTGTGCTGCCTGTGCTTAGTACAATAGTGAGGTTAGATCAAGGCAACCATGAGGAGGCCTTCAAAGTTTGCAGAGAAAGACAGATTACATTGCTGTTAGCAAGAAGGTGAATTTTAAATAAAGCCAATGTGGAAGATTTAGAGAATAACAAAATGCTGAACTGATTATATTTAAAGATGTTGGAGACAAAAAATGGTGGAATCCAATACATAAATAAAATATTTAAACGATGTAAAAATGAACAAAGGTGTCTAGAGAAATGGAGTACAGTTAATCAATAAGTACTTCTTTAAATATGCGCTGTACAAAGTAAACAAAAAGGAAAGAAAATATTGATCAGCATGTGTTGAAAGCTGGTGACAGGGATTAATCTGACTACACAAAAGACTTAAATCTTCACATAGTTGTTTCAGCAAGATAATATTGTCTGGTCTCTGAATTGCTTTTATCTTGGTAAGGCTTATTCTAAAGCGTCTTTAACAAGGCAGTGATCGCTATTCAGGACTGACAAAAGAGCATAGCTGTGTTAAACTCAGAATTTCTCAAAAACAAATTGCAAGTGAAAAAATAAAGTATTTAGTGAGGACTTCTGTTGAAAGAAAATCAAAATTAAGCATATTTGCACACATTACTTAAATCAGTTTATTTTCATAAACAGATCTTTTAATTGTTATTTATATGGAATGTTTGAGTGAAACTACAGTTCAGAACTATGTATGGTTTGGTTGTGGTTTAGGCAGTAGGTGCTGACTCCAGTATTCAGGTAGAACAGGTTGACAGTTGCTGAAATGAAGAGTTTTTGAATGAGTTTCAGTGTGATTATGTCAACATAAATATGCAAATTTGTTAGATTGGTTTATTACTGTGGAAATAGAAGGTGGGTAACTGTATTTGCCCAATTGCTTTTAATAGCAAACAAATAAATAAAACAAAAGATATTAAACCCCAAACAGTGCCAGTAAGGATTTACTGTCTAGATCCAGATTTTGTGCCTCCCAGTGAGGAACAGGCCTAAAGCTGTTCTGGAATCAGTTTTAGTGCAATCTAAACAGGATTTCCTCTTGAATTGCAGTTTATCCACCTGTATTTTAGACAGGTGAAAAGTCTTATTTCCTTCTTTTTATTTTTAAGATCGTGTTTTAGAAGTAGAACTTCTAGAATTTCAAATTTAAATGATGGGGAAATGTCAGCAGAAGCTGAGGATATTTTGTGTCTTAGGAATGGCTTTTGTATCATTGTGGTGTTGTTTTGAGAGAGCAAGTAGAGAAGTAATTAAAAATCAATATTTGATACTGAAATTTTATTTTTAATAGCTTACAGAAAAAGAACTGGGACTTACAAGAGACAAATGCTTGTGTTTAAGATTCCAAATGTTTAGTAACAGCACTGTGATATTCATTCCTGAAAAATTAATAATTAGTACTGATTAGGATACTGTACAAAGCCTTTAGTAATTTGCCTAGATTTACCTTGGTGTTTTCATACAATATTTGTAACGAACCTGAGAGTTACAAACTTGGAGCTGCTGCCACCTACTTGACGTGTGTGCCTGGTGTTCACTTAGATGGGGGGATGTGCAGTGAGGAGCTCCAGCCTAGGCAGCAAATGTAGCTTTGTCAGCATACAGTGCTTTGGTAATCCTGCATGTTGGCTTTCCACCTGGAGTATGTGGATGAAAATACTGTTTTGTATGTTTGGAGAAACTGATCTTAAAAAAACCCAATCTGTTTGGCATGTTAGCACTTAGAACTAGAAAAGTGGCTGAAAGAATAAACATAAAAAAATAACACTTAAGGAGCTGTTGAATTGAATGTGTGAATCTCCAGTTGCTTATCAGCTCCTGTCTGCTGTCATGAATGTTTTCTCTTTTTTCCTTAGCTTTTTTCTTTTTCTTTTTACTTTCATTCTGTTTCTGTTTTAAAGTTATTTAGAATATTATGAGATTTTTATAAAGAAAATTTGTTTTTTAAAAAATATACACCTATCAAAGCAATATCTCATGCTTCATAGCAAAAGAGTCATTGGGTTCCATGCAAGTTCGTTGAATTAATGTTTTACTCCGGCATGTTTTGCATAAGCTTCAGGATATGGGACTACGGCATTGTAATCACTGCTCAAATGAAAAAAAAAAAAACAAAAAACCCTTGCATTTTTGGGCCAGCTAGAGAAGAACTCTGACTCTTGTAGGACATTACAAAATCACTGATGGTTCTTTCCTTAAGCCAGAAAAACTGTGGCTGTAGGGCTCTTTAGCCTATTGATGGTAAAATCTTCGTTGAGAAAAGCTGAAAAACAGCATGTAGGGCAGAGAAAAGATGCCACTCTTCTGGTTGTCATTATTACATATCTCATTATTATGTATCTCTCAGAGTGTATTGGGGCCATTTCCTAGAACTTCCCAAGGAGACCGCAACTGCATGAACCTTATCGAGAGGAGAGGTTCAGAGCAGCATCCATTCTATGAGGAATTAGCCAGCCCAGACCTCCAAGTCCCTCAGTCTGTCCATCCCTAGTGAGCCCACGAGGTGCTGAAGTCCCCTCTCTGCAGGTGCTGTTTTCTGTGCCTTCCTGACTGTGCCTTTGCTGTCCACAGAGAGCGAGGAGGTGTACCAGCGCCAGGTGCTGTCCATTGCCTGCATCGTCTTCGGCATCGTCGTGGTGGGCATGCTTTCTGCAGCTTTCTACTTCAAAACAAAGTAAGAGCCTTCCTCTGCTCTCTTTGGGGTTTAGCTGCTGTCCTTTTTTACAGACTTAGAGTTCTTCAGCTTCTCCCTTCCTTTTGAAGTTCTATTATCTCTGGTCCGGCTTCAGCAGTTCCCCATGGCTACGCTAAGTCCTCCCCAAAATGTAAACAGGAGCAATATGTGTTCTTCTTTCTATTTTCTGATATCAGAAAATAATAGATTGTGGCATTTCCAGCTTTTTTTTTTTTTTTGACAGTAATAATTTTGTGTCTTCTACTATCAGTGCAATAATCACTTTGCTCTTCTGAAAATGACAGTTTAAACATGCAGTCTCCTTTTTGCATTTAATTTCCCATCCCTGAATGTCCATTTCTGTATGCTGAGAAGAAAAGTAAAGTTAGAAATGAAGAAATAAGTCCTCTTCAGATATCTGTAACCTATAGCTAATACAGGTTGATGAAGATGCATATGGGTGTCTGTAACACAGAAGCACTTTGACCTATCCAAGTATACTAAAATCATCTGGACTAAACTATTTTCAAGCTCAATTCTGTCCACACTATCCTTTATCTTTCCAACTGAATATTATTTTATAATATTTATTTTTTATATGTGTAATCTGAGTTGCAAAAACCTCATAGCAGTTACAGGGCATGCTTGTCAGTGCCCCTATATCAATAAATATACTCTGTGTGGTGGTCATCCTTCATTCCTGTTCCAGCTGGAGTTAATGAGAGAACACAAATCAATATAAAAAATACCTGCATGAGGCTAGTCAGGGTGGCTGAGCATCAAAAATGGGAAGGTTGACACTATTTAAAAGTTTAGATGTTGATCTGAATCCCCCTTTCTAGAATTTATTTTAATGTCTAGGAAATCTAATGAGGATTGAGTTTTTTTGGTTTTTTGGGTTTTTTTAATGGGATTTCTATCTGGAAAAATAAGAAAAAAAAAAAAACACTTTAACCTCTTTTTCTTCCCCTCAAACTTCAGGGATAGGTCATGAGTGAAGATTTGAGTTGGTTAATGTTTTTTTCTAAATTATTCTAATGTCTTGAGGGATTTTGTTTAATTGTTCTCTGGACATCCAGTGTGACAGTGATGCTAGCTGGAAAGGACAGAGTGGCAGGGAAGTTCCTCCCTGCAAACTCCTTCACTGTAGTGTAAATTGTGAGCAGAGACAGCCACTTTGGCACTGCTATTAGAAGTGTCATTGTGCATTTTAGATCTGCAGATCTTAAAAGAAAGAGTGAGTGAGAATCTTCCTGGAAAGGCTTGAGGGTTTTGCTGATGAAGAGAGTTTCAGAAAAGGCGGGATTGGTTTGTCAGGAGGAGGAACATGCAGTCAGTGACTGAGCAGATTGTGAATAAAAAGCTCCTCTCCTATTCACAGTGCCCCTCTTGGTCTTGCCCTGCTTAGGGAGTGGTGAAAGCTGGGTTGGAACAACCTGCAAAGCACCCTGGCTTTGATGAGTTGGTGAGGAGAGCTAAGTCTGAAACTAAGGAGTGGAAATAACACTTAAAAGAGGAACTTGCAGGAAAATGATGCATCATAACTGAGGAGCAGGTGGGGGTGTTGGGTCTGGGGCTCTGTCTGCATTATAAATATGAGAGTTGCTGAGAAGAGTTGAAGTGGGCTAGTGCCAGACACTGGGAACTGAAGTTTGGAGAGTCATGAGAAAATGAGCCTCTCTGGTTCAGTCAGGAGGCCTCAGAGAATGTACAGGTCAAGTAACTGGAAGGAGATGATCAGCCCCTGACACTTGACTGTGGCTCCATCTGATGCTGTCCAAAAAGGAAATAAAAGTGTCTAGACTGGCTCTCAGGAAGGCCAGCTGAAACTGTAAATGTAACATTGACCAGTGTCATAAGGGTGTAAAACCCAGCAAATTTGAAGTGCCTCAATACTTATCATATGCTAGCTTTTAGTCAGCAGGATTTGGGGAGCTTCTTTTTAATACCCTGACTGTGCTTAAGAATTATCAAAGCATTCCTTCTGCATGGGGGTTATCTTGGGGTTTCATTTGAAGTACAAAAAATTTAGAATATTGCTAACGGATATAGCAACTCTGGATACTGCATCCATTAAGAGAAAAGTTTCCATGAAGATCCTGACCCTCACTTACTTAGTCTGACAATTCCATAATACCAGCTGCTAGAAATAGGCACTTCCCTATACGCCATTGAATTAAAAGTCCTTTTTTAAAATAGAGTCAATCTGAGAAAATTTAGGACTATAATTAAATTCTGTGCCCTTCCAATTATTCTTTTTAAGTTAATCAAGAAAGTGCTGGAAGTGTTAGCAACAGATGAAGCCACAGCTTCTGAAGTACAGTAATGGGCTGCCCTTTACAGCTTAGACTTTTACAAATGACTAGTGACTTTATTTCTTGCTGAAGTAAGAACACTTCATTGCCAAATAACTCTAAAGTAGAACACATAAGACCCATTTGTTTTGAAAACAAAAATTATAAAATAAATTTATTAATCAGCAAGTAACTTTGAATTATTAATGTTTTCTAGTTTTATAGCTGTGCATCCTATAGTTTGGCAAAATGAATATGCATAAACCTGATATTAATGTTAGGTTGCATGAACATAAAAGGAAATAATTGATTGGATTGTTTTTCTCAGCAAATTACCTTCAGGAATTTCAATTGTAATGTTAAAGACTCCAATAGTGAAGCTGAATTTTTGCAGTTTACTTGCACATTTTTATGAATATAGAAATAATTCTATTTATTTTTCTAAAAAAATCCAGACATTGGTTTGTTATTTTTCTGATTAAATTGCCATTTTGTATGTACATGAGAGGTTCCCAAAGTCTGATGCCGTGATCATGTTTCACTGTCATTGTTCATAATTTTCATGAAGTCATGCAAAAAATTCCTGAATATTCCATAACCATTCTGGAGACCAGTATGGAAGAGGCTGGTTTTCCAGTAGGACATAGGAACAGATGTGCTAATTTCCTCAGTGGATGTAATTTAGTGGTCAGAAAATAGTTGTTCGTAAAAATGCTAAAGTTGCTTTTGTGAATCTCCCCTGGAATTTTATGAGAAGCTGAAGAGCTCATTTAGACAGTTTACAAATGAAGTTGTTCAGTTTCATTGGATTCAAAAATTAGTGGATATTAAAGACATTTTTAAAAGAGATGTTTCAGACTCAACTGACTAATTTTATTTGACACTATATTCCTTCAGATTATATATCTATTCAGATTATTCTAGTATTAACTCTACAAGTTTTGGCTAAAGAAAATGTTGAAAGTTTCTTGTGCTTGAGAAATTATTTCCTCAACTATCTCTAGTCATAAATTTTACTAATTCTGAGCTCCTAGCATGAAAACACGCCATGCATATCTGTAACATGCTTACAATATAAATTCATTCTTTAACATGCTTACAATATAAATTGATTCTCATTTGCTTCAAAATAGAATGCAGGTAGAAATCCTAAGATCCTAAGAGGTACTTGGAGTCCTGGATTTGTTATGGCTTATGACCTGTACTCAGGAAACAAGCTGTAACAAATACCTCTAAGCAGGTACTTACAAGTTGTTGAATTTAAGCAAATGCCTGCATAGTGCCATACTGAACCAAAACTAAGGGACTTAAAAACTATATTACTAAAATTGAATATCTGAACTGTGATGCTTCTCACCACTTACTTTCATATTGAGGGAACTTGTCCTCTCTCACAGGCCCCTCCACTAAACACATAAGTCATTTTATTCTGCTTTCTTATACCTACCAGCAGTAGACACAGACTCCACTGTGAATCAGAAATTAAAACTAATTTTATACTTCATTCAGGGTCAAGTTCACTGCCTGACTCAAGATCCTATCAAGCTTAATGATGTCATAAGGCTTTCCACAATCAAATCACCAGAAATGTTTCAAAATGCTGCTGAAACTGCTTTGCTAAAATTTAAATTTCAGTATAGAAAGGCTATATTTTCTTTATCTCTTACCAATACTTGCCAGAAATCACTTTCTTTGGAAATTTGGCTCAGCACCAGTTGCTGTCCAAAACCTGCTGGTGGCATAATGAAATGCTGCTGCTGGTGAGTGCTTGACATTACTGTGTTGTTTCCGAGGTCATTGTAGGTTCACTGCTGGAGATGCATCTTCTGGGGAGAGAAAGGAAGGAAGGAAAGAATTAAAATTCTATCATGAAATTTTTGCTCATAATTGTTTAAAACTGATAGACCCAGACAATGTAGCTTATTTAAAAAAAAAAAAAAAAAAAAAAAAAAAAAAAAAACCAACCTGATAAAATATCTTAAATGTATTTTGCTAATAGTTTTTGCCTAGCTGATATAACTATTTGCAGAAGATAAAAGTAACATTTAAAGTTTGCTGTCTCATATCATCTATCACATACAGAACTTAAAAACTGTTTGTTACTCCCACTCAATATAGTGTGGCAGAAACAGAAAGCCTTTGTTAGCAGTATAGTTATCTCCTGAATAATGCAAGGGATTCATCTAGTGGTATTCCTAGCTCTGACAGGGTGGATTATAGCATAGTAAGTCAAAAACACAGCCTCAGAAGCCATGATGTTTTTTTCCAGGTTTAAGCATGTAAGCAGAAGCTGCTCTATACAAGATGTGTTATAGGTCAAGTCTAATCAGCCAGCAGAAATCTTTGATTCTTCATCCATTTTTATAGCCAGCAGGGGCTAATGCTTGTTTTATTTGCCAAAACCTTTTTTTCCAAATCAGAGCAAAATGCTTTTTTATTATTCAGACTGACTTGCAAGCTATTGTTAAAAGTGCAATAGATGATCTTACAAAAGTGCACTAGCACAACGAGCACACTATTATAGTAATCTGAGAATAGAAGGTATTTTAAAACAGAAGAGAGGGATATTTTTTTTCCCTCTTTGTTAAGCCTTGCCAGGGAACAACTGCTGCACTGGAATATCAGACATCAGTGAATTGGCTCAGCTGGCTCATCCAACACGGTGAAGTTTTGAACAAAGGGAGCTATGGCTATAAAAGTATCATGGCTGTAGCAGAAGATCAAGCGAGCTCTTTCTTACATGAATTTTATTTCTCTCTGCAGGAAACAAACAAAGCAAATTCACGAACAGCTGAAAGAAACGCAGAATAGGAAAACCTACAGCCTAAATGCTTCCAGCATGATGGCAAAGTCGGAGTGTATGGCACAAAGCCAAGTCCAGCTGCAAAATGTAAGTAACCCTGCCAGCTACAGCACTTAATAGCCTGGCTGAGTTCCTGCTGCTGACGGCAGCACATCATCATGCTGCTGTTAACATCTGAGCAATGGGAACCACAATTCTCACCTCTTTCATAAAATGTTTTCTATCAGCCCTCTTAATAGAAAGCAGGGATATTTTTTCTAAAGTTGTTTCAATGGATCCTGGTACATTTTGTTCATGTAGCAGACTTTGCTGAGTCCCCCAGCTCTGCATTCAGCAGTGGAAATTACAGTTATAGTTTTCAGCAATATCTGAGGTCAGACATGTCTGTATGTGTAGTGGGGGTCCTTGAACTTGAGTGATATCATGCCTTCCAATAATTTATGAACCTGCATGAAAAAACATAGAGATTTGTCACAGTTAATTCAGAGTAAATTCAAAATCTAGAACTAAATTTGTGCATGTAAACAAATGCCCAAGGGAAGACTATGCAGATGGTCTCATTTTTCTGGGTCTTTAGTTAAAGGTACTTTAGTTTACAGAAAGAAATTAGTCTGTTCAAACTAAATTTGAAATATATTTAATCATTTTCTGAATATAATTATATGTAAGTCATTACAATCTCACAATCATGAAATATGTAAAGCGTGTTGGAAATAAGGAACTTGAAGACAACCAGTTTATTTAGCCCTAGTGTTTTTTTTAGGAAGGTATTTTGCAGTGTATGTCATTCTCTTTCCTCTGGTCACACACAGTCAATGCTGTCTTACTTGGAACAAAGCCTTTGGAAGAAGGATCCTGGCAGCAACATAATAGGAAAATATAAAAGATGTATTAAAACCTTCTAAATTATTAACTCTTTTTTTTAAAAAAAAAAAGTATCTTAGTGTTGCATAAAGGAATGACTACCTTATTTGCCAGATTCCATCAAACTAGTGGGAGTTTAGCAGAAGTGAGCACTCATGCCCACTTAACCAAAGATTTTTCAACTCCTAGTTTACATCCAATTAATTTAGAGATAAATGTAAGTCCTTTCAACCAATTTGCAGCAAGCAGAGCCCCCCTGCTAAGACACAGAGGCTGTCAGAGCATTGCTTGTATTTACTAAAAGCTCTGTTTTGTAGGAAAACCATTGTGGTGCTCCTATATATGCTCGTGATATGCTTTGTAATTCAGTAAAAATGTACTCTTTCAAGAAGGAAGATAGCTCCACTAAATTGACATAATCACAGTTTGGTGAACCTTGTGCAATTTTTTCCTCTTGCTTTCAGTTCATTCAGCCTTATATTATTTCTAGCCCCTAAAAGAAATGCTGTTGGGAGTGTTGTTGGTTGTAATGATGGCAACAAAAGGTAAAGCTCGTGATCCTTTTGTTCTATCCTTTGAAATAAGACTTGGTTAACACTGAGAATATGCTCTGTCATTTTCTCACTGTAATTCAGTGCTATGCTCTGTCATTTTCTTTTGCCATAACCATAATGGCTGAAATAGCAGTTCAAAGGTTCTGGAAGTAGAGATTGAACACCATCATTATGTTTACTATTTTAATCCAAATTTTCTTTTCAGTTTTTAATGCTGTTCAGCCTGACATTATGAGTGCTGGTAATTAACACACCATTTTCTTGCTCTTGTGGCTGTTTGCAGGCAACTCTTTGCAGGCAACTGTTTCCTTCTTGCCATTAATGCATTCTCCCTTTGGGAAGATAGGAAGGAGGAAAAGCAGAATGACCTTGTGCAGGATGTAGTATAACAGTTTCTATTGTTGGGAAGATTTTAGTGCAGGAATGCATGCAGGCAGCTCATGAAATATTTACAAAACTTGCCAGATTGGAGTGGGGGAAAAGGGCAGCAGGGTTTGGCGAGGCAGCAGAAAAGGGACTTTGGAAAGGTGTTTTGTAGGAGTGCCTGAGTGACTCCCTCTCAGAGACAAGATATCTGCCTGGGGCATATCTGGAAAGGGGATCAGGCAGCCTGGATGTGATCCCTCTGCCATTCCCATTTGAACCTGCCACTGCATGGGCCTAGGGAGAAATCCTAGTTCTCTTCATTTCCAGGAGCTAATAAATAAACCTAAATAAATGAGGGCAGTTATTTTCTGGAGACAACTCCTCCAGTCTGGAATTTTGGTTTAGGTAATCCTAGAAGTTGTTTCTTTTCCCACTCCATGTGCTCCCCCTACAAGCAAGAGAGTTTTCCCATTTATGTCACCTTTCTGTCTTGCCCTAGAAGGTTCCCCTGTATTTTTCCCTTGTCTCTTTTGAATAGACCTGGTGATGCTTTCAGGCTTTTCACACAGCTCTTACTTCTTCCACAGAGAAGAATGCTTATGCAGAGACCTGAGAAAAGTTGCATAAGGTCCCTTATTCCTGATGACTATTCTGGAAGAACCATCACCTTTTGACTGAGAGGTTGCTATATTTAGTAAAGGGTTCATCCATCTTTTCAAATGTGTTGTTTTAGGAGGAGGTTTAACTTATTTCCCAAGGCCCAGGGTATAGCAGACAGGGGTTCAAGTGGTCTGTGACTATAAAGAGCTTGACCAATCTCAGTGAAGTGATTCTTCCTCCCACACTCAAATGTATTACATCTCCTCTGCTCCCTGCCTCTGCTGCATTGTGATTCTGAAAAGTGAAATAAAGAGTTGGATTTTGTCAGGACAGCTGTGTTCTCTCTGAGGTCCTGCTGCTAATCACTGGTGATGGTGCTCACCTGTAAGAAGTCTTATCCTCAGTAGCGATTTCATTATTTTCTTAGAGGTACAAATTAGATGAAAGATGCTGTGTACTGTGAGAAGGATTCATAAATGTCTGTTTGAGCACAGCTCCTAGGATTTCCTGACTCTCCTCCAAGTCCACTGCTTTTCCCAAACATTCTGGCAGCAACACACTTAAATTCTTTCTAAGTGTTTCTTGCTAGGGTTTCTAGCCTCTCAGATTTAAGGACTAATGCACTGGTAATCTTGCTATAATTCTTCAGCCAGGAAGAGATGGATGTGCCAGCTTTTAAGGATCTTTGATGTACACAAGAGATTCAGGCTAATTTCACCTAATGCATAAAACCTAGGCCTTCCCAACTATTGTGTATCCCTTCCCAAAGAGACCATCCTCCTTTCAAGAGATATTTAAAGGGCTGCAGCAAACAGCTAGGTCTCCACATAGTCAAAAGGAAGGAAATTGTCAATCTCCCCATCTAGAAAGACAAGTGCTTGGTGCACCCTCACACACCATGCAGGTGGCAGGAGGAGGTGGGGTGGCTCCTGATTCCTACCTGCATTTTCCACATATAGTAAAGGTGTTTTTTGTTTTTTTTTTAATTCTCACAACTTGGTAAATATGTCATGGGAAAAAAATTTAAAAGAGTTAGCTGAAAACTTGACATTCCTTTAGTGATTCTGAGAATTGTCATGGCTCTTTAAAGTGGCCTTTTTCATCCTCGTGGTTTTTAATACCTTCTCCCGTGGTACCAAGGGGATCTATTAATTTCCCATCACTTTCCCTCTGAGATGTTTAATATGCTTTTCAGGCTGTACTGTGTGGTTTCAATTTTCACTACACTTGTTTCTAGTTGCTTGCAACCACTAGCTCCAGGTTTCTGAAATTCTTATAACGAGGGACAAAAAATGCTCCTTTTGCATCTTGTTGCCTTTTGTTCATAGTAGTAGAAAATAAAATCTTTTCAGTCACTGTGATAGAAATGCAATTAATATATGTCAAGCAAGAGATTAAAGGATTACTCTGTGGTTTTACCATTTGATTTATCAGCTAAGATCAAGAGGAAATTTCCCACTCCTGTATCACATGACTACTTAGGAAGGACTGCCAGAATAGAACCAAGAACAAACCTGAATTTGCTATCCTCTGCCTAGAGCCAGTGTTGGCAGTGAAGCACGCAGAGCATGGGGGACAGAAAGGATGTTAAAGGTACCACCTGATGAGCTTTTGTGCAAGCTCAGCCCCACCAGAAAAATCACTGGCTCTTTTCCTCCTTCAGGCAACCTCTCTGAATGTCATTTAAAGCTGACCTGCCTTCTCAGTTCTTTTTGAAATGGGATCCCCACATCACCTCTCTTTCAATGCCACATGAATGTCTGGACCTTTTACTATTTTGGGGGAATTACTGAGGGGGAAGAGCTAAGTAAGCCCTGGGGGAGGGATGGGTGTTTTGCTTTGCATAACACCAGTGACAACAGTGTCAAGCTTCTCTGTTGCATTTGAGTGGCATTTGTTATCCCTGAGCCCTATATTTCAGAACAAGGAATTTAAGGCATGGAGCAGAGGAGTTATGTGCTCAGAGCAATGCAGCAGGTCAGTGAAAAAAGCTGATTTCTTGTCTCCTGGCTCAGGCTGCCTTCACAGATTCACTTAGCATTAACTAGCAGGGGGTGGAATTTTTATTGTCAGAGAGTTGTGTAATTGCATGTAATAGATTATTTTCTCCATGAAAAAATGAAAAATTGAGAATTGGCAAAAAATATTTTTAAAGCTAGCATTACTCTTTAATTTATTTAGCCATATGCCTCAGTGTTTTTCAGTAATTGCTCAAACAAGCGCAGATAATTAACCAAGAAGGCAGTAAAACCATTAAAAAATCTGAATACAGATAAGCTTTCAGTGATGCTTTCAACCTACTGGAACAGGCCTTTGAAAGGGCTTCACAGCTTGTTCTCCATCATGGAGAATATTCTGCAGCTCACAACAGTCAGAGGCTTCCATGGAGCCCAGTCCAGGTGAGAGCTGTGAGAGCAGCAGGATGAGCCCTGCTGGGACATGGCTGGGGAATGATCCCATAGTATACTTCTGGGGGCACCAACTGATACTGCTGTAAGCTTTTCACAAAAGTAGGAAGGTGTTTTTCTCCAGAGGTGATCTTGAGAAGAGATGTGGCACTTGGAATTAAGCTAAAGGAGAATAAACCCAACTGTGTTTAAATATATTAAAATGTATGAATAACGTGGTACATCCAGATATGTTCAGTTACATTGTTAGAATTCCCTGTATATTCACACCTCTATTTAAATTGTAATTCACGTTTTCACTGTAATGAATGTTATGACTGTTACAGGAATTGTGCATTAAGTGGCGTATCTGAAAAGGGGGAAAAATGTTCAGTTAGGGGGAAAAAACTCCCTTGTCGGCTGTGCCTGAGCAGTGCTGGGTGCTGCACCTTCCTTAAAGTTTGGTGCTCAGCATCAGAGCAGCCCCTGGGGTCCTGGTGTTCCTCAGCTGGGATGAGGAAAGGCTCTGTGTGCCACTGCTCCAGCCCACATCCACCTGAAACACAGATGTAGCAAAAGGCACAGCTTCTCTCTGCTCTTCATCATCCACTTCATACTCATGGGCTTATAGGCCATTGCATCACGAACAAACTCAAAAAAAGGACAGAAATAGCTTCTTGGCACTAGCAAGCCATTCTTTACATAGCTCAAATTGATTTATTCAGGTCAGAAATCAAAGCCAGTTTCATTTCTGCAGCTGGCAGGATAACTATTAAAGTTTAAAACCTTCAGCGACACGAGTACCTTAAAAATCATATTTCTGTCTGAATATTTTATCTACAACATTTACAAGTGACATCTAAGATCATGGTAACTGAAAGAAATGGGAGTGGAATATGTTTCTTCTTGTTATTTCAGTTGTGTTTACTTCATGCATGCAGCACCATTTTGCATATTGCCACTCACAGCTTTGCCTTCAGAAGCACTAAAGCAATGATTTTGACCCTGTTTAACACGGGTATTTCACTCAACAGAAAGAGGGAGAAGAGCAGTGGAGAAAAATCTGAGGAGCTGTCATTTTATCTATAGAAATTGGTCATAAGAAGTCTGACTGGCTGGACTAAAAGTACATCTAACCTTTTTTTAAAAGAGAGTATTCTTGTATGACTTTCCTTTTTGATCTTGCTGAAGTCTACAGAAATGGAGATAAAAATAAGTGAGAATCAGAAAATAATACTCTGTTGTTTTAAGGAGTTATTGTTCTTTTGTTAGACAAAACTAAAAATTATGAAGAACTGTCTTTTGAAAGAATGCTTACTATCTTTTCCATGAATTTTTATGTTATCGTGTTATAACAAAACATTTTTCACCACTGTGATTTTTTCCAATATTTTAATTTGTATTTTCTTTCTAAAATACTCATGTAATCACTCCCACAATACCATTTTTTTTAAAGACAGCCATTTTTATCCATTTTTTGGATATCTAGGTGTCTAGTACTAAAATGTAAAGCAAAAGGAAAACAGCCCTATTAGTTTTAGTGCAGATCCTTGTAATGCAAAGTAAAAAGTCTGAAAAGTTCTTTATTTTTCACACCTGAGTGGAAATGTGAGTTAACCTCTCTTATCTCAGAGATATTGCCCAGTGACCACTAACAATATGGAATCTTCTTACAAGCTCAAGTACAGTTTTTCTCATAAACTTCAACTTTATGGCTCCATTCAGGTTGAGGGACCCTTTTTTTTTTTTTTAATTGCAGTTGAATCACAAAGCAAGAATAATAAATCTGTTCTTCTTCTTAATGTCTAGTGTCTGCTTTGCATACCTTTGTGTCCCACTCTGTGCCCAGAGACTGCCCTATGCCTACACCTGCCACAAGAAGAATTAATGTTTACACTGTTCTTACTAACACAGATACTCCCAGGTCAAAAGTTTCAGACTGGTTCAGAATGATATCTGTCTCTGCGGATAGGAGTCAAATATTTTTCTTACTTATCTGATGACACAAGTGCTGTTTCAGTTTGGTTCTCACAGTTGTACATGCTGATGATGAATGCAGTGTTTGACTGAAATCACCAAAGGACCCAAGAAGTTGCTGACTGTCCTCTGAGATGTGTTTTGTGAACTGTCTCTGCATGGACAGCCACAAAAACAGACTTCTAGTCAAAGGGATCATTGTATCCATCATTATGGGCAGATCAGTCTGTAATTTTGCTGCTAATGCTGATATGAGTGTTTGGGGATAATGGTTACTAGCCCTTTCTGCTGTGTAAACAATACTGAATGAATGTTTTACTTGCAATGCCTAATTTTGATTTTAAAACGTGCTAGAGCACTTTTTACCCCGCTTTGATATGAATTCAGAGTGAATAACATCAACAATATACTTTGTCTTGTGAGTATTAATTAATTTTATTCTCTCTGCTACAGTATTCAAAGCCAGATAGGCACCCGGGGCCTATTCTGCACAAAGTTATGGAGTCTAGTTTTTCAGGCCCTCAGTCCTTCCCAGAGGCCTTGGCTCCTGACAGAGGAACCCAGCCCATCAAGCACCACAGGTGAGCAAACATCTGTCTGGCCAGAGCCCCGTGGGGGGCTGTGGGGCTGGGATCCATGAGCAGGGAGATGGTGTGCTGGGACCTGCTGGGTGCCGTGGGGCCAGCAGAGCTCAGCCAGCTGATGAAGCAGATGTCCAAGCATTTTCTTAGCTGCAGCCATAAAAGGAAATGGCAGTGCTGGCTGCCTTCCTCTGCGGGCTGTGCCAGTCCTGCAGGAGGCATTTACAGCCACCATCCAAGCTGCAGGCACAGCACAGCCAGTGCAGCAGCTGGAGGAGGAGGAGCCATTAAACACAACACTTGCCTTATGTCCATGAACTTAATGACTCGTGTGCTGCAGCAAGACTTGCTTGTAAACTTCCAGCCTTTTTCACCGTTTCCTTAAACAAAAGATACATGTAATGAATAATGATTTATCTATAAGAACGTGGTGGCCTTTGAGAACGAGGCTTAAAAAAGTTTGGATGGTTGTTTCCAAGAGAAAAAAAAAAAAAGAGGAATGCCACCCATCCCTGGATGAGATTCATACTAGAATTCTGCTTCTAACTTTTTTTGGATGAGAAAGATTGCAGGTGCTTTATTACAGGACTAGAAACGAAACTGGAATCTGGTGCAAGCAATAGTGTTGGTGGAATGACAGTGGTAACATCTGGTCCAGTGCACAGAGAGAAAAAAGGCTGAGAAAAATGAGTTTGGAATTTTTTCAGCTAGATAATCTGGAGTTGAAGACTTGTTTATTAAAAGGGTTTGGGGGGCGGGCGGTAATTACTAAAAAAAGAGTCTGGGTTTGCATGAGGTTATGATCTGGTTTCTGTACTATTTGGTGCATTTCAGGGCAGTCTCTCAGCCAGCTATGTGTTTTTTCTCATTTGAATAAGTGATTTGCTAAACCTACAAGGTGCCACGTGTAAGCCAGAAAGGGATATTTGGGTCCTATCTACTTATCCTTTACTTAAGCCTTTAATTTGGCATGAAAAGAATAATGCCAATTGTCATGACAGATCCATTTCTTTGGTCTTTTTCCTTATTACACAGAAATTTTCAAAAACTTACTTAATAATTTTATTAAACATAGATGAGCTATGAGAGTGCTGCCTAGATTGCTTTCTACAGAAGTTCTGGAAAGAATTTTACCACCATTTAGTCACAACATGAAGTTCAGAAAAAAACTCAGTAACATTCCCTTACCTTTTAATAGTGTGATTGCAGTATCCATAAATGTCTGCTTCAGAACTAATGTAAGAAGTGGGATGACTAGTTAATTTATAAAGAATTCTTTCGTAGTTTTAAAGCTAAGATTTATTTTACAAGGCCCTTGTTTTATAAAACAGGCAGCAGACTTGAATGTTTAAGACTTAAAAGACTCTCTTTAATTTATGCACCATGTGAGAGCTTCCTAATTTATTTTCTAAGTAGTATTCACTGTGGACAAATGGTCAAATGTGGTCAAATGAGAATTTTTATAGTAAATATCCTTTCATTTTCTTCCAAACCTGACTGAGCCTGGAAAAATTATATCAGTTCTCCAGGTTTTCTCTTTTATGCTGTTCTAAATTCTATTGTTGTTATATTTCTGCTTGCTACATAAGTACTTTGCTCTACCTTCAGACCTGTTTTTTCTGCTGGTGTTTTCAAGGATACTAATGATGGGTGATTATTTCTTAAAATCAGGAGCTGACTGTTTCCAGGTCCTGAAACTAATAAATTTTGGCCTGGAAGTAAGACTGTGAATGTAGGGAATCATTTGGAGTTGCTGAAATGTGACTAACAGAGACCAGCTAATTATTTCACTCAGATTAGGGATAATAGCAATTTTCTGTCTCAACAAACCTCAGCTACACAAAAAGAATTAATACAGAGATTAAGTTGAAAATTGAAATTTCATCTCAAAAAATATTTAGCCTGTATTATTATTAATCTCCTAAAATATTTTGCCTGCATTGTGCACTGCTGTTGCCATCTTCTGCTTGCATATGTAAAATAACTCTTAAAACTGTCAGAATTCAAAATTAACGAATGTGTTTAACCAGTAAACTTCTGCAACATATACAATGTGCTCAAAAATTTGTCTTGGATTATCTGTTGATCTTGATAAGAAGGAAACCCATACTGCTGGGAGTATTTGCTAATAGATAGAAGTAAATTAGAGTTTTGTTAATTATGGGCCCTTTGAATAGCAGTTTTCTTGGTAATTAGTCATCCTGACTTTCATTCATGGATTCAGTCATCCTTGATTTTAGAGGGATTCATTTCAGAGAATGCCATGATGAAAGCCAAATGCAGAGGCTTTCAGCCTGGAGCAGTTGTATTGTCTTACAAAAATGCCAAAATAGGATAAACTTACCCTAAAATTAATAATAATTTGTGTTTTCATTTTTAATGAACTTTTCACACCACAAAAAAAATGGAAAATATTTTTTTTTCATTTGGTAAGCATTTTACTCTTTATGCTTCTAATCTAAGTGATTCACTTTACAGTAGAGGAAAGAGTAAATTAAAGTTATTCTGTAAATAAGGCTGTTGAATTTCAAAGAGCAAGTATAGATAAACTAAAGCAACTAAGAATGTAAAGGCAGAGGATGCCTGAAAGGAGGAAGGTGTAAGGAATCTGCTATTTTCCCAAAGAAAAAGCAAAACTGATGGTGGGACAGAGATAATAATTGGAGCAGTTAGGGCAATCCTGAATTAATAGATTTCATTCTTTAATGAAAAGTTGGGATGACTATTTGAGGACAAAGTAGAATATGACCAGAATCAAATGTATGAAAATAGACATTCCTACAGTCAAAGTGGAAGTAAAATGGGGAAATCAAAGCTTTCAAAATAGGTTTGTTAATCATGATCCAAAAAAATTTTTAAAAACTTGGAAGAAGAACCAGTTCACAAAATTTCATGTCTGGGAGCAAAATCTATAAAAATGGGAACTGTGACATGAGATGATGGATTAGCAAGTGTCAAATATTTAGGAAGATGAAGAATTTCTCTAAGTAACTAGCAACCAATTATGCTGAATTTGAATAATCAAGACTTTAGGACAAATGTGGGAAGAAGATTCTTGCAGTAGATATAAAAATGTCAAAAAAGTGTTTGCTATCTTACCAACAGCAGGTACTGCAGCATATGCACTGAGTTAGATCTCTGCACAAGCTCAGTCACTGTTGTCATACGTGTATAATGCCTTGAAGGGGAGAAAGTAGGGAGAGGCAGAAAAACTCTAAAGTGGATGCACAGAGGTGGTTAAAAGGGAAATATTAAGGGTTTGGGTTGGGAAGGTAGGACATTCAGCAGTGCTGCACTCAAAGAATTAGTCAACACTGGGGATAGAATTCTTCTGTGCCAAGGTCATGGAACAAAGCTGGGACACAGCATAGCATGAGAATGCACAGCTGCTATCTCACCTGGTTAAAATGCCCCCCAACTGCCATGGACTCAAACTGCATTCCCAAGCAAAGATGAGGAATGAATCATTCATGTTCCATGGAAAGTGCTAGAAGTCTGTCTTATGTCAATCTTCAGGAGACTGGAAAGGGTCTGTGACTGCTTATGAATGCATGAGAGCAAACACAATGAGAAGCAGAAAACCTGTTTAAAATGAAGGAGTGTGGTGGCACATATATCAGCTGAATATTCATCAGAAATAATTTTAAACTGAAAAGAAGTTCTCAAAGTTGTCAATAGAGAACAACTTTCTGTAATAGTAGCCTGGATATGATCATTAATTTAGAATGGAGGTTGATCAATGCACTACAGGAAGTATATGATGAGGTTATGACAGATGATTAAACTCAGGGCAACTGACTTACCTCAAAGGCTCTGTTCCCTTTTCCTACGGTTCTATCACCAGGATGGTGACCAGATGACACAGGTAGCATTGAAGGATTTTTGTAGAGTTCCAAAGTCCCTGAGTAGCCTCAAAACAGACTATTCTCAAGTACAAGATTATTCTGAAGGAATCAATAATGCTCATATTTCAGAAACCAAGAGCAGATTTGTAGCTGTAGGCTGTCTTTATTGATACTGAATGCAGTTGAAGGTCTCAGTAGTTGGTCCATACAAATGTTAGCAGTAGATTGTCTAACAGCCTAAAAAGATGGCTCTGAGGGGATATCAGGGGACGCTGTCTGGCAGCTGGCTCTGTCATTGGAGTATGTATTTACTGGGTATGTATTAATGGGTGGTTGGTAATCAACTCAAAAGTAGCACAAAAGGATCCCAGAATTACTGTAAAAACACTGCTGGTCTTCTTTTCACAAACATGGGTAACTGCTCTTGGGAGTTTTGTATGTGCCCCAAGAAGAGAATACTCCACCTGGAGGATCAGACTTTGTTTTCACTCAGTTGCTCAACCCAAAGAAAATTCTCACAGAAAACAACTGGCAAGATTGAATCCCAAGTTCTTAATTAATTTTAGGATGGTTGAACTGCTTTGTTCAAAACATTAATTCATTAGAACTGTATTTCTCCCTAGTTTATGTATCACTTGTGAACCACTTCATGAACCACTTCATGCATATTCTGATTTTTTTATTCTGGAGTAATTGATTGATAGATTTTGAGGGCATGTCTGCTACAGCTTTATGTATTGGTCTATTTTATTGAATGTCTCACTTATGTGAGCTGATTTCTTTTACCCAGTTAGACTAGAGTGCAATGAGGAAGAAACCATAATGTTGGCTAAAGGAAAATAAGTTCCCTGAAGAAATCCAAAAACCATTGTTTGCCTGAGAGGGAGGAATTTTTTCACATG
Organism: Cettia cetti; assembly: GCA_013401135.1. NCBI lineage: Eukaryota > Metazoa > Chordata > Aves > Passeriformes > Sylviidae > Cettia > Cettia cetti. Next base: position 68,981 of record VZUI01050517.1, read on the forward strand.
AGCAATAGAGAAGTCTAAGAGGGACATTATATTTGAATTGCTGATATTCATATCAGTTTTGTGTAAAAGGAAAAGCTTTGTTCTGGAGATCCTTTTCCACAGAACTTTTAGCAGAAATTCTTAGGGGTTTTTTTTGGTTCCTGGAGAAACAACTGTTATCCTGCAGCTTGCAGCTGCACTGTCTGTAAGTATTTCCTGATCTTTAGTGAGTTTGTCTTGTCCATGACCTCAAATGACTTTTGTTCATTCTTCTCACTTTTGGGAGGGGAGTTTTTTTATTTGCTTGGTTTTTGTTGTTTTGTTTTGGTTTTTTTTTTTTCTGACAGAGTTGAAAGCATAAGAACCTCATATTAGCAAGAAATTGCTGAGACTATGTCAGTGCTGGAAGTTCTATGGTTGCAGGACTGTGGCAACAGTCCTTTGGTCTCAACACTTCTGCAGTTTATACCCATTACCTACAGTATAGTTGCATGTGTTAAAATTATGTCTGTTACAAATAGAGCTTTTGTGAATTTGCATATGGAGATCATGTGCTCTCATCCAACGAGGAAGATGCTCAAAGGCATCAAACCAACCACAAATTAAACAATGAAAATCTCTAACTTCAAAGATATGTAATCAATCTGAAGTTTGTTTTTTACTTTTGGATTCCACTGATGACTATGCTCAAGTTAATAAAAACCCTAAAAATTCATTATCCATCACAAATTATTCATTCACCTGCATCTTTTGAGATCCCCTGCTGTATTAATCTCAGGCTCTCCTGAGCAGAAATTGTCAATTATTCTGTGATGTGGTGGTGTTATTTTACAGAATATGAACTGTAGCTTGCAACTCAAACTCAGCCTTCAGAACTGAGAGGCCAGCATTTCAGGTTTTTAAAAAGGTTTTTTCACAGTCTCCTTAGTAGCAAAGGAAAAATCTTTTTAAGGAAGCATCAAAAATCCTGGAGGGAATGCTATTGTTATGGGTTGTTGGTCTTTTTAATTAAAAAGCACTCCAAAAGTAAAGGTGTGGAAGAAAACAGAAGTTAGACTGTGATGGAATGCTGCTAGCCTGAGCAGTAGGATAGAGAGTGTTGAATTTATTTCTTATTTTTACTTTGGGCCAAAAAGGTTGATTTTAATGGAAATCTACACTCAAAGAGACTTCGTCCAAGGTACTTGTTCCAAGCAAGAATTGCTTTGGGAGTAGATGTGGCCCTAACTATAATAAAGTTCCCACTAGGTAAAAAATGCAGATTACTTTTAAGCCGCATTATAATAGGAAAAAAGAAGCAAACTTATCAAAAGCCTTTCGCATTGCTGAATTTTGTCATAAGTTGGAATTATTCACACAGCCAAAAATAATGACTCGTAAAAGGCATCTACAAAACCTATGTTAAGTTTTCATTAAAGATGTAAGAGAATATGAGGTAACACATGCATTTCTGAGACCCAGAAGATGCCAAGAGAAAGAGGAGTAACTGAAAAATGAATATTCAGTCACGCCATGCAGTACTGATACCTGCTAGCAGTAAAAATGGGTTATGTCTTGCCTTAGTTCTGTGGTCCCATGTTTTTGCATTAGCAAATTTATGGCTTAAATACCAAAACTGTGGATTCCAGATAGTTTTTCTTTCCTGCGTGAAGTGAAAACAAACAAACAAAAAAATCCATTCTCCTTCCAAAACACCAGACAAACATTTAAACAACCAGTTTTCTAAAAGAAGTAGAAAACTATGATTTGTTTTTATCAAGTTTCTATTATATAATATAAAGAAAAAGCACAATATTTATCAATAAACAACAAAGCAATCTCTATATAAAACAGGAATAAAATAATATAGAAATCCTGTTCAAGGTGGAGAAAACTTGTCTTAGATGGCCCCTTCAATCTGCAGTTCATAAGCTTCACTTACATTCTTCACTTACACTTTTTCTCAGTTTAATGGTTTTGTATCAGGAAGCAGCACCTCGCAGGCTGATAGATAATATACTGGGCTTTCAATTTAGGGTGTAATTTTGAATTCAGCTGTGGCTATGAGAGAGCTGTATTCTTTGTTTATGCTGTCTGAGGACTCAACTCTGTATAGCAGGGTTATGATATGCAGCATGGAAAAGAGAAGCATCTTTCATCAAATGCAAGAAAACATTTCATATAGGGGGCAATTATTTTCATTGCTAGAAAGGAGGTGATGTATTATATAATGGCATATACAGCAGCTAATGTTGGGTTGTGCTATTAAATTTCCATAGAGAATTTCTACTGACATCATAGACTGCCTGAGCAAGGTTTATAAGAACAGTGATCCATGCATTATTAATCCTGAACCTTTACTTTGCAGAATTTTATGCTTCTGGTGTGATAATTTTTACTGTACTCTTGGTGTTGTTCCTAGAAGTCTCTCTTCATGCTGCAGCCCAGGACAAAAAAGTGGGATGCTCCATAGAAATGCCTTTCGGAGGACTCCTCCCTTGCCTCGGGGTAGGTTCAATGGAATTACAGGACCAGCATATCAGCAGCTCCAAGAGTCCAGGATCACAGACCAGGACACGATACCTTGTCACGGGTGAGTAAGGCCACACCTGAAATGAGCCAGTTAGTGGCTTTTAAAATAGTGGGGTTTCAAATAAAATAATGTACATGGCCAAGTGGGTTTTCTGTAGATAGCTTCATACAGGTTTGTCTTCAAAAATGCACAGAAAATACACTCTTTTTTCTTTCCTTTTTAAATTCAGTTTATTAGAACATTGACTGTGAGCTCCAGCTGTACATAAGGTCTGGGCTTCAGAGCTTCTCCTGAGAACCTACAGCTGCCTTTGAAGTCCTTTGCAATTGCTGAGATATTTTGCATAATATTTACATATCCTGATAGATTTCCAAAGACTTCCCAGAATTATTACAAGCATATTTTATATAAAAATAGGAGTGGTATCTGCAATGGAATAAAAACCCCACCCTGTTTCACCTGTGACTCACAGGGGAAACTGGTGGGATTGGGTGTCTGGTGACTTCTTTTAAGTAAGTTTGACTCCCACTTGTGTCATTGTTACTATTTGCTTCTTCTGAGGAAAAAAAAAAATATATATTGCCTCTTGCAGTAAATATATTATCATTCATTTGTGTGATATGTGCATATAATTCCTGGTGAAAATTTCCTACTGGAATTGCCACCCTTGCAGAAAGGAGCAGGCTGGCAGCCTTCCCTCTCCAGCAGCAGCAGCATCCTATGATGCAGGCTCTGGGAAGTACCTAGGCTCCTCCCAGCCTCAGGGGCGAGGTACTAAACAGCAAAGCTGTGGGTAATTGTATTTACTCTTGTCCAGGAAATCATTGTGTGTGACCTTACAAGTATCAGCTTGTACTGGCCTGTATTTTAAATTTGCAGTTCTGCAAAATTTGATATTGGGACCAGACTGTGACTCCTTCTGGCCTCAATCCACTCAAGCACTTCATCCATATTTTGTGCACTAAGGATGTTTACCCTCTAAATATCTGCTGGTTTCATAGTGTTGGTGTTTTCATCAGATTCCAGCCCAAATGAAAAAGGTCCCTTGTCCCCTGCAGAAGTTACACTACTTCCTTCCTTCTCCTTTTCCACCTCCATCTTTCCCTATCAGGATGCACAAATCAAAGTGCTTTGTCTCCCTAATTCTGTGAGCGTTCTGTGGCTGCTGACACCCACCAGCAGCCTGGCTGAAGCATAGTCAGGACTACAGGTAGAGGATAGGGGTGTGCTGACAAGGCTGGCCCAAAGCCTGGCAGAGCCACTGGAATGATTCCCATCCATCTTCATGGTCCTTGCTGTCAGGCTTGTACACTGCACACCTTTAGCCACAGGGCTTACAGCAAAGCTGCTGGGACTATGCTAAGTAAAATCAATTTCATATTTAAAGTTTCTGTCCCTTCTGTCTCTCTTTGATATCTGTTCTTAAAGCGGGCAGTAAATTTATTGTGCTTCTTTCAGTTTCATTCTTTAATTCAGACTCTTAAGCACTGTATAACATAATTACTGTTGAATATTTATAAATGTTTGCTTTTGTTGCTTGGCTTTAGGAAGAGGGTGGAGAGAGAGCTGCACTTTGAAACACATACACATGAATTAATTTATGCAGACAAAATAATTTTTCAGATAAAACCCCAGATATATTTCTTTGGAGGAACTGGTTCTGGGAAAGCTAATTATAGGCAAATGTAATTAAGGTTCTGCAATTATAGTTCTAAGTCTCAATCTATTGAAAACAGCAGCAGCCTGGTGTCACACACAGAAGCGTGGATCAGTTTGTAATTAACTAAAAGCCAAGTCTCACATGGTTTAGATGTAATATCCCTTCTAGTCTAATACCTCACCTGTTGCACACAGTGTATGCACTTTAATTCAACCTCAGTTCTCCTTTGAAAGCCCTGTGAGCATGGGGCAGAAACATGTAATTCTGGCGTAAAATTGGTATGTCTATCTGTATTTCAAAAAATATTATGGAAATACGCCAGGCATTTTGTTACATGTCACTGCTGCTGCCAGTTAGTTTTCAAAGTACCAAGAATAATTGAATCTCTACTGTGGAACTGGCAAATGTTACTGTTTTCTCACCAGACCCATTTTAATTCAGTCTTTCCTTGTTTTTGCTTATATATCATCCATATAATACCTACATTGCATGTGAAATTCATTAAAAACATTCACTCCCTTTGTTTTCAGGGTGCAGCCCAGAATATATTTAGGGCCTGAATTACCAAAAAAGGGACTAATGCAACTGATGCGATCTCTCCAGCTATAGTCGTTTGAACAATTATATATAAGCAAAGGAAACAAGAATGGGCACAACCCAAAGGTCTGCACTGTTTTGTTTTCATTTGTTTTTTTTTAATTGTCCTCCCTCAGGAATAATACCCCTGATCAGTATTTCATTCATCCTGAGTCTTGAGAGCTGGTATAAAAAGCCCCTCCATGAAAGGCTACAGGTGTGTCTAAGCATAGTGCCAATGCAGTTCACCAAGGCTGAGTCTCAGATGTAAAACAGCTGCAGCTGTAGGGCACGGGCAAGAAGCTCTAGCACATATTGCAGAAAGCTGCTTGCTTGTTACTCCCCTGGATGCCACTTCCCAAAGCAGTATCTCTTTCCCTCACCTGGCAGCAAAGTTCCCAGCACTTCCTTCTTATCAGAGGGCTCCCAGATGCACCTCCTGGGGATGCCAGGAGAGTTCTGCTGCGGGGCTGGTGGGGCTGCACGTGGGCAGGGGGATGTGTGCAGCAGTTGTACAGACTCCATGCCACCACACATGAATCAATTACAGGGCAGTGGCACTCTGCTGGAAATGAGCCTAAAGCTGTCTCCTGCTCCCTCCTGACACCTCACCAGGAGCGTTGGGCCAGAGGAAGCCTTTCCAGTTAACTGCAGTTTGTGCCAATACTGGACTACAGCTGTTTCACGCCGTTCAGATTCTCTTCCTTAAATCTTTTTCTGCTCATACAAAAAAGCATGAGGCACGTGTGAGTAGGGTATCCCTAGTGAGGTCCAGCGGGCTTAAGGGGCTTCTGGAATAGTACCCTTCAAGTCAGAGCACCTGCTTCCACACCAGATCTAAATGTTGCTCTCCTCATCCATGGATAAAACAGATTCACCATTGCCTTGCCTTATTAAATAGTGATAAGCTGATTATAAATAAATTACGTTCTGGTACTGAGGTGATGTCTGTGGTCCTAAGCAATCATATGTGGTAATATAGTAACTCCTAGAGCACCGTATTTCTAGAAGTACCAATTTCAGATGGGAAGCATCTTCTTTTTTTTTTTTTTTTTTTTTTGTCATTGTTTATTTTATATTTATTATACTTTCCATTTCTGGTTTTTTTAAGTATTTCTTATAAACAAAACAGAGTTTGGCTTTGAAACAAAATGGAAATGTTGATAAAAATTCACAAAGTCGCCTCACAATCAATAAAATCATGTTATAGTATGTGTTAGTGGAGGATAAAGGATTTTTTTTAAACAGTATTACAGTATCAAGAGAACACAGACATTTGCTCAAGTCCTATATATTAGCTCTATTTCCAGATGAAATCTAATAAAACAAATCAGGCCAACATTATGAGTACAAGCTATTGAAAGCAAATTTTTTTCAGAGGTACACTGCACTTAGATGCTCTGCTTGTTTGAAGGGGAGTACAGACAGTCATTCCTATGTAAATAAAGACTACACAGCCATGAGTGGTGAATGTTGTTTTTATTTTCACTTTTTTAAAGTGTTTTCCAAAAACAACTATTTGACATTGAGAGTTCTGATATTGAAGAAAGTATCAATCTGTTTCCCCAATCAGAAATGTAGGAATAGAACTCCAAATTTATTTTCAAAGAAAATTAATAATACATAATAACTTCTGAAATATTTTTAAAAGAAATTGCCATTATTCTCACCTACTGGTGGGTGAAATGAGACTGAGAGAAAAGCAGTGCTTTGCCACTGGCAGATTTGAGAATCAAAAGCAGTCTCCAGAGCCTGTTGTTGTCCCCAGGGCCCCACCACGGCCAAGTGCTCCTCCATTTCAGGAGAAAATGGTGTGTATCTCTTCAGCACAGTTCACTGAGTTTCTCACAGTGTCCCTGCTGCCGGATGCATCTGACCACTTGATGTACAACGAGTACTCTTTTTTTATTCTTTCCAGGTATTCGTCCAGTGGTTTAAAAACTCCTCAGAATACTTCAATAAATATGCAACTGCCTTCAAGAGAGACAACCCCATATTTTAATAACGTGGATCAGAAGGAGTTGGTCGGCTATTCCTCTTCAAGGGCCAACTCCGTTCCCATCATCCCGTCTGTGGGCTTGGACGAAGCCTGCATGCAAATGCAAAATGTTCCTGAAGTAACAGGCATCAAATGGTGCAAAAACTCCTATTCTGCTGAACTTGTCAACGTGAGTTCCCCAGTCAGTAATTGTCTAATAGCAGAACAGCACGAAGTGAAAGTACTGCTAGAAACTGTGCAGGAGCAGATCCGGATCCTGCGGGCCGCGCGGCGCTCGGAGGAGCTGGAGCTGGCTGGCGCGGAGGCGGCGAGCGGCGCCAGCGAGAACACAGCCTTCCTGCCCATGAGCCCCCTGGCCAAGGCAGAGAGGGAGGCACAGCTTGTCTTACAGAGTGACACGCAGAGAGACTCGGGATCCACCAAGTGACTCCGGCCGGGGGCTGTGGGAGGGCCAGCGAGAGGTCTGTGCATTCGACGCTTTGCTAAAGAGGAAGGGAGGAAGTTAAATACAAATTATTTATATGCATTAATTTAAGAGCATCTACTTAGAAGAAACCAAATAGTCAATCGCCCTCATATCATAGTGTTTTTTAACAAAATATTTTTTTAAGGGAAAAGTTCCAGGAGGGATGAAGCGCGCTTTCAGATGCTTTCTAGGCAGGATTACACAGTTTCAGTTACAGAGGGTTTTGCTGTGGTCCTGTTGGGCTGTCCGAAGGCTTAGGCTATGCATCTCTCTTTCAGTAAAGGCCAAGCACCGTTCTTGGATGCATTTCTGGCTTCAGGGCAGCGCTGCAGTGAGCTGCTGGGTAAGGTTCAGACCCTGGGGAACACGTCCCGTGAGCCCAACACAGATTCAGTCCCCTCTCCCCCTCTGCTCTTGATTCCAGGTCCATGCCATGAAAACAGGCACAGATACCTACTTCTCAGTTCTGGTACCTGCTGTGGAATGATGACAATGTCCCTGAATTGAGCAGATGCTTAACTCAACCTTAATTCAATGTGTCAGTCACACCAATAAAGTCAGTGGAATAATTTATGAGTCTTGGGATTGTCCAAGAGTGGGAGCAGGATTGGGGTCTGTAGAGATTTCGGGGTCAGGAGCCCACTGCTGCTCCATGTTCTGAGCTTTGCCTATCAGAGCTGCCTTGGTGGGAGAGTGAGGAAGAACAAGAGAAAATGTAGAAGTGTGCATTACAACAGGTTTGGGTTTGGTTTCTGATTTGGGTTTTTTTAAGTGGAAACATAAACTCTGTTGTTCATTAGCACCCCTCAACATTTCTAAACTTTTACACTTTAAAGGCATTTGTAAGCTCTCAAGGAGCACTTCACAGTGTGTCTGTATTTTTTTAACTTATTTTTTATTATGGCTTGTTCAGAGAAGAGTCAGGGAGATCCAGTATGATCAAAATTCAGCCAATAAGTGTCCATGCTGCCTAATTTGTTCCTGCATTCAATTCTCCAGTCACTTTAATTAATTATAGCTTAGGCTTGTGAACTTTAAAGCTTCAACCCCGCAGCTGGCTCAGTATGGGCAGACCCACAGGCATGCAGAGATCTGACTCTAATGGAGCTTTCTAAGAGCAGATGGTTTCCACCAAGTCACTCCCCGCAGGGGATCAAGGCCTCAGAGAGGATGTATCATTCCCTGGTTGCTGTATCCTGATCACATTACAAGCCCTTTTTCCATTAGCTTTCTTTGGAGTCCCTCTTCCCCCCATAAATTGCAACAAAATGAGCAAATTTTGCAATGGATTGGGTTCAGTGACACACCTTACTGGGTTTATTAGTGTTAAAATATCTGCTTATTCTCGGGGGGAAAAAAATTTGCTATAATAAATAAGTGCTAAATAGTCTTCCCTGGTTACTGCCAGGAGATTGATTTAAAAAAAAAAATTGGAGTATATACAGAATGTATTAAAATTGAAGCAAAATAATTGTTAGATTTATTAATGTGCCCCAGACTTTCTAGTTCACAAGTCTCAAGACTTCCCAAAATAGCACAATCAATCACACAGTGCTGTTGTATGTTGAGTCAGAATAAAGCAATATCTTAACCTCTGTCAAGTAAATTTGGAAAAGAAATGCTGAAGGTGTATGTCTTTTTTTTTTTTTTGGGGGGGGGGGGGGTTTTTTTTTTTTTTTTTTTTTTTTTTTTTTTTTTTGTTAAGGCAAAAAAATATTATTGAGAGTCTTTATTCAGCAAGTCTTATTTTGGGTTGCATTTGTGGTTTTGGGGTTCTTTTAAAGATAAAGTTGATGAAATTGTCCTGTTTACAGAATTTGAATTTTCTATGGCTGCAATCTTTGCTGTGTGTTTTCGACAGAAATGTATTTGAGGGCAATTGTTTTATGTTGTTTTATGCCCCAGGATGGAGTGTGAGTTGTTCAGGCTCTCTCCTGCAAAGACACAGAGCTTTTGTTGTAGCAGTGGGGTGGGATCCCCATGGGGTTTGGCCTCACCCTGGCAATTTCCTGCCATATGTGGTGGCTTGGCACAGTCTCACAGTGTGTGACCCGAGCTGAGCCCATACCAGATAAACCCTCTGAAAGACAGGGTGGATTAGGTGAGGCTCAGCTGTGCACCCCTACAATCGTTTGAATTTTCGGCCAACACCATTTGCATTCCCCCATCATGAGCAAAGGGAGCTTGCCTCTGCCCATAAGCCCTGTGAACATACCTGAATTTTCATATTACATGAAAATTGGGTACTATATAAAGCTCTGGTTCAACAATTTTCAAATGGTGATCACAATTAATGAATTGTTCACCGTTAATTTCATCGAGAGGGTTTCTCTGCAATGCAGTGCAGAATCCTGCCCGAACTGATGCTTAAAAATTAATTCTTTTCAATTCAGATGCAAGATCCTCCCTCCCCCATGCTCTGCAAATTCACCTCTGGGAACATAATGGGAACACACAGCAAGATTACAGTTGAAGAAAGAACCAGGTCATAAGCAATGCCTTTAGGGAGGGAATGTGTTCATGCAGCACCCCCAAAAGACCCAGAAAGAGGAGACGAGCAATGTATTTAAGAGAATGAAATGTTTTACTGAATGGTAGCTGAAGATCTGAAATGGTGAGGATATCTTTGGTTCATGTTAGAGATACGATCTTGTACTCAGCAAAGGATGTGTGACTGTTCTATGTTAACTGTTCTATTCAGTTCTCAGCATGTTTGAATAGAGAGACGTTAATATTAACCAATGACAGACTAGTGTATTATTTGTTCAGAGCATCGCTTCAGATCTTATTGAAACTGTCATTGTTTGCAGAGGAAAACAAGAAGGGTTGAAAACATCCAACTAGGTAGCCTTAATGTTGTTTGTGTGGTTTTCTAATGCAGCTGTTTTCCTCTGTAGACCTTCCTGTTTTACAGTGAATGGGGCAACATTTTCTCTGAGGTCTGACAGTTAATTGTGTAAAGCATCCATGTGAAAGTCATACTGAAACAGCCAACATGGTAGGCCAAATTTTGCTTTACTTCTGGTCCCACTGAACTCATGGATTGGAAGGGGTGCAAGTCATTGAGAAATGCAATTCATTCCTAAAAGTACATCTGTTCCCAGCCTTGGAGACAGTCTGTAATCCCCCTAGAAGAGGCTCTGAACTCAGTTGTTTACGTGGATACTAATTAAAAATTTTGTCTGACCTGTGAAGTTCCAGGTGCAATCTGGTGTGAAAATTTACACACGTAGCATTGCATTCAAGCAAACTGGGAGAGCAGCTGACTAAATAAATTGAACTTTCTCTAAACTGAGCAGAGAGAAAGCCTGTGTCTCCAGCACAACACCATGGAGAATTGTGAGAGGGATATATCCTGATCTTTTTTTAAAATCTATTACTGTTTAAAATTTCTTCATAAACAATCCAAAATAACCCTATTTTTTTTTTTTAAATACAGTAGAAAATCCCAGCATTTGAAATAGGAAATGTAGGTAAGTATGGCCACATTTCATAGTGTTTACCATTGAAAAACTCTTCAGCACCCCATGGCCCAAAGCTGGAATGTTGGAATTTTTTCAGGCACACATTTAGATCAACAAACGGCTCTGTGGAAGGAGAGCTCTTCAGAATGCCTTTGGTCCCCAGCCACGCTCTCAGCCGGTGCAGTCAGTGCAGCAGTGGCAGCGTCTGGTGATGGAGGATCCCATCCCAACTCGCTGCAGCCTGGTGTCCAGTGCAGTGCCCCGAGCCCAGCGGTGTCCCAGCGGTGTGGGTTTGCTTTGCCCTGAGATCCCGGCAGAGCGCGGCGCGGGGCTCCTGGGCCCAGGGCCTGGGTGCTCAGGCCCACCTGGTACAGGGCTGAGGGTGAACTTGGCACCCTGTGGCTGATCCCAGAGCCACTCAGAGTATCCTTCCTGTTTCAGTTTTGAAAAAAAACAGCGAGCTGATGGCATGTGCTCGATACGCTCCCAAATTTGAAATGTTAGCTGTTAATTCACATCTACTGCTCATGTAAGTAGGGAGAAAATCTGGGTTCCTTTTCCTAGTTGTGTTGGTTTAGCACAGATAGTAAAAAACAATTAGTGATTGTCTTTGAAATTAACAACTAGATCACCATAGCCCCTGTGCAAGGATGACACAAATTTGTGAAGCGTTCTGTTGGTTTTTTTTTAGTATATGTGCTGGCTCCTGTAGTCTCCTTTCGGACATTACTTGAACATTTCTTACTCTTATAAGAAGTTCTGAAAATGAATACCAAAGAAGAACTCTTTGAAAGAGTCCTACCTGCAGTAAATAAATTTGAAGCTTGAAGGAGCAGACCTGGAAGAAAAACTGGGTTTGAAAGTGGTATTAATATCAATTGCCTTTCAATGAAATGAAATTTCCCTGTAAACTCTTTACCCTTTGGGGAAACAGTGAGCTTATAAGGTGATTTATTATCTTGCCATGAATTTAAAATGTTTATCTTCAAGGTGATTGAGAAAAAGCAAATACTTAGTATAGATTTTTCAGCCTTTGCGATTTAATTTTTTTAAATTTTATTTCAGCAGCCTAACAGGTCGATGAACCCATTATATCTGTATTGTCTGACACATAATCATAAAGTCTCCTCTTTTGTGGTCCAAAAGCTGCAATGTTAGATTTCCTTAAAGAGATCAAGATTTTATCTAAATTTTATTTTTGAAATTTTCCTAGAATAATATAGTTATTTATCTTGCTGAAAATATAAAGTGATGCAAACTTTTTTGGTTTTGTACTGCATTATTGCTGAATTCACAGCAAGGTTGTGTTTCCTTTGTTTTGATGACTGCTTACAGGAAAACAACTGACACCCTGTTTTCAAGCTTAGACTTGGCACTTCCAAATCATGGTTTCTCTATTTTCCATAGCAAAGTTCAAACATGATCTAGAAATGAAAAAGCTACAACAGCAGTAAAATTACTAAAAAAGTAGGCTTGGGTTTGGGTTTGGGTTTTTTTTTTTTCATTTTTGTTCCATAGCAATCAGAGGATTATGCCATGGGAATTGGTAGCCTCTTGCAAGAAATACAGAATGTATTAGAGACAATGAAAAATCGTCACTGTAGCCCAGAAGTAGAAAAGCCACAGTGGAGGTGCAAAGTCATCTACTGTCTGCTGCAGGGGGTAAGAGTGCTTTCATCTTAATAGTAAAAACCAGTATAGTTGTTCACCTCTTGAAAGGTTTACCTGCTAGCAAAGGTAAATTAACTGAATTTGTTAATGACCACAGTGGTAGTGTTTGATCAAAGGAAAAGGGGCAGAAATTTCCAATTTTTTCCTGCTTGCCCTGTACCTTGGAACAAATATAATTATGTTTTGGTTCTGTATTATTAAAGCACTGCTTGCAGTGCTTCAGAGACAGAGTGCTCACACCTCACTGGCAGCCTGCACTGACTCTTCCTTGCTTGAAAAGACTTAGCAGTTTCCTCTTTGATCAACACTCCTGTAAACGAGGAGTGATTTTCAAATACCCCACAAGACTGTTCTTGTACAGGTTTTCCCAGATAAATAATAAAAATACAGCAAGACCACCTATAATTCTTTTTTTTTAATATAAGAAACTATATATAATACTTCATAGCTATAGTGGACAAGGGTTATTGATGACTGAAGTATGTAAATAAACTATAGGATATAATGGATATCAGCAGCATGGAAATCCTGTATTTGCACCATAGCTTTTAATAATGCATTCTCTTTGCACCATCAGGAGACCTACATGCAATTTATAATTTTGCTTTCCTTAAGGGGTTCCATGGTCTGTTCCCCATCACTGTAGTGACTGGGCACTGATGTACCCCTGCCCTTACTTCTTGCATTGCCAGAGCCACTTCTGTGCTGCCCATGCCTGCTTTGGTCTAACTGAATTCACTGAATTTGGAACAATTCAGCTTCTTTATTCACGTTCAGTTTTACCTTGCCCTCAGAATCAAGAGTATCAGCCTGACATCGGGGACCCTGAATAAATTTAAGGCCTTAAACAATTTAATGCACTTACCATTTGTCTGCTTTGGTTTGACCTAACGGGAAATCTCTCCCTTGAAGAAGGATTTTTGCAGCCTGTGCTGCAAGGCATTTTCCTGCCATTCCTTCATATGTGCCACCATCAACATGTCCAGCCTCTGAGTCAGCCACCCTCTTGGAGTATTCCTGCCCAGCACTGGGAAGTCCTGTGAGATTACAGACCAGAGCCTCAGACTTCTTTTAGTGTATCAAAGACCAGAAGCCATCTGCAATGTCCTGAGCTCTACCCTCAGATGTGACTTTCTGCCTCTTACTACTAAAATGTCTCCAAAGGTTACGGTCTCTAACATGCATCACATTAAATTATGTAATGTAAGTAATGCCAAAGTTCATAAAATTAACATGGCAAACATTATTTTTAAATGTATGTCTTGCTTTGAAGGACTATGGAACAAGAGCTCCCAGTTGTGTAAATATTCGGAAAAAAAAAATAATAGAGGGATATAAAAGAATAGTATTAATAATTATTATTCTAAAATAATGAATAGTTCCTAGCCTTCTCTGAAATACACAGTAGTAGTTGAAGGTTATCAAGATGCATCAAGGACATGAAGAAGACTCAGTATGCTGGTTTATAAGTCATATATCTTTTCTCAGGAAATCCAGGCTTGGAGTTTCTGGAGTTTCCCTTGCTTACATTAAGATGATTCTTCCATAAGATGAAATTCACTCCTATACATTGCATACCTCAGCATAAGCAGGACAAAAACACAGTACAGGCTTCACTTTGGCTTTCTGACTCAGATTAAACTCTCTTGCGTTAGATTATCTCTGAAATCTTCCAGGAAAGAATAAATGAACATCCAAAAAGAAAAGAAGAGAGACTTGAATATTTGATTTAGGCTTTTTTAATCAAAAATTTAACCAAGACTGGCGCCATCTGCTGAACTTTAGTGTTCTAGAAATAACTTAGACTTTAACTACTCTTGATGGAGCACATTAGAAGGTGGTACAATCATCACCACCCTCACCACCCCAGCAAGACACAACTGGGAACAAGTGGAGAATAGGGTAGGGAGCTTCTCCTGGCTGTGGCACAGTTTTTTCGGTGGGTGAGGGATGGATTTTTGTGTCCGGCCAGATCACACCATCTGAGAAATTTGCCTGTTGTTTCTTTATCAGATCTTTCTCATTTCAGTGAAATTGTGGTCATCAGCTCTAGTTTGTTTTTAGGGATTTTCAAATTCTGCAATCCTTTGAAGTGTTGAATTTAGCAAGCAGAGACTTCCAAAGAAAACAGTAACATTTCTTCTGCAATTTTTAAACCATAGAAATACATGTATTATGTTAACTATTGTTTTAAAAATCAGATGTTGGAAACCTAAATTATTAATATTTATATTTACATCATGGTAATAGGGGTGGCTGAGATCTGTGGTTTGTGTTTCTCTCCTGATTTTGTTGAAGATGTTCCAGCTTGTTGCAGGGGTGTTGGACTAGATGACCTTCCAACCTGAATTATGCTAACCATGTTCAAGTTAGTTCTTTCAGATTGCCCACAAAAAGCTGGATATTTCTGTGTGCATCAATGATAACTTTGGGTTGTAAAGGTAAATAAGATATTTGGACTACATAAAACTCCCAGTTCAGACTCTGGTGTTGCACAGGTGGCAGCTGTTTCACTGCAAGCGCAGTTACTATGAAGGCTCCCAGAGGAGATTATTTGTGGTGGCTCAGCTGTTGAGCTGCCTGAAATAAACCCCAGGTCTCTACCTGTGCAGTGCTAACCTCTGCTCCTTCCCAAAGGTGACCCACAGGGTGTCTGAGCTCCTCCATCAGTGACTGTGCCAAAAGGCACGTGTCAGCACTGACTTCTGTGGAGGCTTCTCTCATTAAAGAAATGAAATAATATGAGCTAAAAGCTGATGGGCTGGATTCTCCCAGGCATTGCCAGGTTATGTGGAGTGCCAGCAGCAGTGCTGATTTACAATTTCTGAGGCTGTGGCCCATGGTTTGACCTAATTCATTAGTTCCCACCACCTGAGCTGGGGCACTTTAAGCAGAAATCTCTCTGCCCATCAGGGTAACTTCAGAGCATCGTTAAAGCAGATTCCAGCTAACCTAGGGATTTTGGGGTTGTTTTTGGTTTTGTTTTTTTACTTCATTATATATTCTCCTTGATTATTGCAGAGGTGAAGCTGCTTCCAAAGTCTTAAAATTGTCATCGTTGATCTGTCTTTGCCAGAGTTGTGGTCACTTCAGCTGCAGTTCTCACTCCAATCCTACAGATCAGAGCTGGCTCTTGAAGTCCAAAATCATGTATGTAACCATAGAATAGTTTGGTTTGGAAGAGACCTTGAAAGACATCTATTTCCATCTCCCTTGCCATGGGCAGGGATACTTCACAATAGATCAGGTTATTCCAACCCCATCCAACCTGAAAACTTCCAGGGATGAGCAGCCTCAGCTTCCCTGGGCAGCCTGTGTCAGGACCTCCCGTCCTCACAGGGAGCAAACAGTACAAGCAAAACTCTCCATGCTTGTTCTGCATTCAGATCTTAGCATGATCAGGCTGATCATTCACATTATCAATTTTATTTAACAAAGCTATCTCTTATATGTGATTTCCATGCTGCTTCTCTGGATGTTATAGAGAGAAGCATGAAGGCAAATTCAGCTTGTCTGCATTTTCACTTCATGTAACAATGGTATGGTTTTTGGCAAAGCAGGTCAGGATACTAGCTTTAAATTTCTGAGCTGCCTGTGGGGAGTGGGGTTATTCTGAACAGGATATGTCAATATGCTTTCATAGCCAATCTGTCCTTCTTCCCAAGTAACCCTCTTTTTTCCAAAAGCCCTTATTCCTGAAAACATCTAAAACATTAAGCAAAGCTAAGGCAAGAGATGTGCTCTGTCTTCTATGCAGAAGGGACAGGGGCATAAGTAAGGGCTAATTACCAAAAACCTTTTTCAGTTTCCATTAGTGTTTGCACAGACAGGTGATGCTAAAATGACTCTGTATGGTTTGGTCACACTTATTTGTAGGCTGTGATTGTAGGCTGTGATATATATAAAATGTTCTAAGTGGTCTGTGGTTTGCAATATCTTGGGCAGACCTTGGGCAGAATGCTCAGGACAGCATTTGCCACTCTCCTTAACTTCCATCTCAGTTTCACTTGCCTGATGGGTGTTTCTGTGACATTGGCAGCACTGACACCTCCTTGCCAGAGGCACAGGGGCTGCACCAAGTCCCACATCACCTTCTGGCAAGCAGGACAAACCAGCCCTTCCTGAAGCCTTGCAGGCAGTGCTCTGGGTGGTGAGGAAGCATCCCACCAGCTCAGATCCTTCTTGAGGCAGGGAATAGGGCTTACAGTAGGGGAAGCCTCTGATGCTAAACATGAAAAACTCTCCCAAGGTTTTGGGCAACTTGGAAAAACCCTGGAAATCACAGTCATTTTAAATAAGGCTCCTGTCAAACCTCATACAGATTGGCAACAAAGTTGTGATTTTCATTTCAATTCCTCTGGTAAGTAGTGGAGTAGCTTTGCATTTCCATTGATTTAAGCTGTCTCTAGATGGCTTCAGAGAGCAGAGAGAGCTCATCACTGTGGGAACGGCTGTGCTCTAGGAAGGTGTTGTAGCTCATGGGCAACTTTCCATCCTTGTGGGTAGGATCTGGGCACCAGCACATTGCCTGTCTTCCTTAATTAGCTGAGAGAAGACCAGGCAGAGCCCTGCACTCCTCGCTCACTGGCTGCTGAGGAGGCCTGGAGCAAATCCCTGTACTAAAAGCACTTAAAAATGGAACAGAGGTGATGGAAACATGGTTTGTTCACTGTGAATATCCAGCTGGGATAGTTGGAATAACTGCAAGGGAAGAGTTGCCTTTGCGAATCATGTGCCTGATTTACTGGTTAAATAGTTTTTCAGTCCTCCCTATTTAGTCAACAGGGACATTAAGATGTCCAGAAATAAAAGTGGAATGATTGGTTCCCAGTGCTAATCTTAATAGTCACAAATCCAGTATTTCAGATTTTTTGCTCAGCCCTTAGCAAGTAGAGTCAATCAGGCTTTATTTAAATAGATTAACTCCTGTTGAAGAGTTATTCCTGGTTTCATGCTTTCCTTTATTGGTCACTAGATCTTTTCTATATCATATAAAATTGTGTTTACCTTAAAACTGATCTGTAGATATGCCTGAAGCAGCACCTAACGTGCATAAAGTCAGTGTTCTCAATGCATAGGAGAAGTCTTGTGAAAACTTTTTTGCAGCCGAAAGTCTTGAACCATTCACTGAAATAAGACAACTATTTGATTTCAACAAAATGGATTTTGTTGTCAATAAAATCACTTATAAACACTTGAGTTGGATTTGGGACTTCTGAGTATATATATATATATATATATGTAAAGCTACATACACAAACTTTCTTTTAGATCACAGAAATGAATGCTCCAACTTAAAGTTTATTCATCCAAATAGCTGGAGAAAATATCCACTTAATCACATAGTCTAAACACATTGAAGTAGGGGGGAAAAAGGTGTTCATTTTCACCTGTGTTTATTTTTTCACCAGTAAAAACAAATAAAAAGAGAAGAAAAATAATCATAGTGCCTATGACAAAGATTGTGTTTCAAGGAGTGTGCAATGTGTACCACGATTACTTTAACTGCAAATGGAAGCCGCTTTTAGACTGAGTGTGGTTGAAAGGAAATATCCGTAGAGAAACTGTCACGCAGAATCCCAGGAAATGTTTTGGTTCGATATGTTTGGCCTCCATTTTTGTGGAGCTGTACATTCCTGTCCATGGTTCTAAAGGATAAAAAAAGAACTTATTTCAGAATCAATCTGTATTTTGACTCGTTTTTATACTCCCTGCACCCAGGCTGGTTTACTGTATGTGTAAGTGAAGCTGAGCAGTGTCATTTTGCTATTCAGTGCCACAAATTAGTTTTATGGTGTTCCTGAATTCAGTCCTTTTCCCCTGCTCAGGTGGTGTGTTCCAGCAGTCTCCAGCCACCTCTCACTCAAAGCAGAGATTTCATTTGTTCTCAAAGCCCTCTGAAGACACCGGCTCTCTTCATTCCACCTCACTGGTGGGAGGATCACTGGGCTGGCCTTGGAGACAAGGGACAGGCATCTCTGATATCTCAGCACACAGAAAGGCACCCCCTGGAAAACCCAAGCCTTCTGCTGCTGAAGTCAGTCCTTCCAGTCTTGCCTTCAACCCTGTCAGCTTGGGGCTAAATGAACCAGGTGGAAAGGCGGTAGCAGCCAAAATAACACATTCACCAGGAGGATCAGCCAAGAAGAGAGGCAGAGATGGCAACATCTTTCACCCTGGAGCCCCAACAAAAAAAAAAAAAAAAACCAAAAAAAAAAAACCAAAAAAAAAAACCAAAAAACCTCGCAGGTTCTTTGGAAAATAGCTTCTCACCTGACCACAGTGAAGGTGTCACAGCAGCAGCCAAGGGGATGGGGCAGAATTTCAGTATCACACACCCACGACTAGCCAGGATACAGTGCCCACCCCTCCTCACTGCTTCCCATGCTATTTTGCATGGATGTCCCTCCTTTCCCCTTGTGCCCATGTTTTTGAACATATCCCCAGAAGTTTGTGCTGAATCACTCCACGATAAGCTTATTCCTCATCCAAACCCCAAGGAGGCTTTCTGCCCGCGTGCTTCCAAAATGTGTCTCTGGTGATGCCAGGGACCCCTCAGCAATGTCCTGAGTCTCTGTGAGTCCCAGACACCATCAGCTCTGCAAGGGAAGGAGGGTGCAGGGCTGTGGGTGCTCCCCAACTCCACTCCAGCTCTGTTCAGCTGCCCCATCACTCCTGGATGCTGTCTTGCAGATCCCCACGTTCCTGCTGCACTTGGGCTTTTTCTGTTGGCTTTTCCTTTTATTTTTCTGTGTGGTTCAGAATAGCTCTCTGGATCTGATGCTTGGCTTCTGCTTATGCATGATTTTTGCTTGCAATCTGCCTTACTTGAGCAGTGTTATTCCAAGTGCTTTTGAATACACTGATGTTACAAAACAGCAAAAGAAGAATTTTACTTTCAAAGCTGGTCTTCCAGGCACCTCATACCCTTGGGGCACAGGCACTTGGGTGAGTTTGATGCTGAAGTCCCCTGGGTTAAGAAGGAGGTTTTCCCTTTTGCTTGGAGCTCTGGGCAGACTTGGGTGGCTGTATAATGCTGCCCCAGATAAGGCTCCACCCACGGGCAGCCCACACCTGTGTTGGGTTGAGCTGCTCACCTGGTTTGCAGTCACAGCTGTAACCACTGAGGACACCCTTTGTCTCCCCACCTTTCAGGTTTCTTCTCCTGGTGTGCCTGCACCAGAAGGGTCCTGTCATGCTGGGAGGAGGCAGCTCTGGAGGTATGGTTGTGGTAGGAGGCTTTTTTTAAAATGTGATTTTTTTTTTTTTAAGGCATTTGGGTTGGCTTGGTTTTCTCCCTTTGGTTTGCGCTGAATATTTCCTGGAGGAGGTATTTTATTTATTCTGTGGTGTAATAACTTAGTTTATTAGACTGAGCAGGGACTGAGGTATTTATGCCATTTAGAGCTATGGTTGATTGTTTTGAAAATCCTCATGCTCTCCTTAGATTTCTCCTAAACACAAGAGTAAGATTTTTGTTTGCTCCTTTCCAGAATGCAAAAGTCTGAAGCTTATTTAGAGCATGGTTTATGTCACCCATAGGCACTGCCTAATGTCCAACCATCCCATCAAATATCCTACATGCAAAGGAACTCCATGAACTTTCAAGGGTTCAACTTCAAGTACAACAAATAAGAATGATGAGAGAAGCTCATAAAATTCCTGTTAAGAATAATGTTTGATACCTCCTTAAAATTTCATGTTCTTGTGGTATGCCCTTTGCCAAAGACACATTAACTATGAGTGCTTTCTGAAGTAAGGCTGCAGCAGGTATCACACAGCATCAGGAATGCCTTCTGATGATCTGTATCCTAATACCTGAAACCACTTTGCTTAGGGAGTCATCTGCAGAGCAAAAACTTTCTTCAAGTCTGTTAAATATTTTTAATTCATACCCTTCAAAGATCCACAGCAAGCTGTTAAAAACGTTTACAGGTACATCTCAAGCTGTAGTTAAAGTTATGCCTATTTCTAATGGGAAGCTCTGCAGTTACTTATTAGCTAAATGCTTATAGGAATCTCATTGCTGCTGTGCAAAATAAGAATAAGTCTTTCTGTAAGTATCTATTTTGCCAGGCCTTGCACAAGCAGGTCACAGTGAAGTGCTTGCTTACCTGCAAAATGCCTCTGCTCCAGCACAGCTGAAGCAAAGATAATGGTGAAACTAATTTGTTTCAGGTGCTCCCCCCCACAAAAAAAAAGTGTTTACTACCAATTTAATACTACTCAAAATAGTGCACTTATAGGTCCTGGATGTTTTTTAACCTTAAGTTAAAGAGCTTGTTTCTCTTTAGTTTTTTTCCTTCGGTACAGTGAGAGATGAAATTAGAGTTGGGCAGGCAGCAAAAGAGCAACCGCTCACAAAATCTTGGGTTTGCCCTCTTTGTGGTTGTATCTTTGTTATTTATAAGCATAGTTACAATAAGATTTACTGAGATGCAGAGAAGAGGCTGGCATTTTGGGAGGCTCTGGCAATGGGCACCAGAGGAATTGAAGGAAGGCAAGGCTGGGGGAAAGGGTGGGCCTCACTTAAGATGAGGACATATTTTGGGATATCTGTGTGCCAAGGACTTGGAGAACAAAACCTGTGAACCTCTCCATATTCTGATGTGTGTAAACCAGATGGACAGTTTCAGGTCAGTAAAGGGGAGCTGGTTGCAGATTCTAGGTGGGAGAATCTACTCTGAGAATAAGACTTCTTGATAATTCTATACCAGAAAAAGAGATGGCTCCAAATACGAAGTTTTACTCAGCATAATCACCTGAGAGCAAAACCAGAGAGAGATTTTTTGCAGGTCAAGGCTGTGATTAGTGGTGCCTGGGTGTTCTTGACCCACAGCTGTATCTCCTAACTCTTCAGACTGACAGGTGGCTTGGGCTAGGAATGATTAATGAAGTAGACTGAATAATCCAATGGAAAGATGTTTCCAGCAGACCTGATTGGTTTTTCAAGAATCAAAGAAACTGGAGGAGGGTGAAAAAAAGGCTGTTTAGTTTGAGAGATTTGGTTAGTTATTTTACTTGGGGGTTTTTGTTTCTCCTGTAGTCAGGCCAGAGAAGGCTACAGGGACTGGATTTTAGGAACTAACTTAAAACTAGTTCCTATAGCCTGGGGTGGTGCTGATTCTCCCATCAGACTGGGCACTGCAGGCATACATGTGCCTGTCATGCTGCACTCTGCATCTCTCTCTTGCACCAGTCTCTTCCCATTACTTCTCTTATTTCAGAACATGTTCCAATGCAGTGGACCTGAGCTCATGGGGACAGAGAAAATACAGCTTCTCCCCAACAGAGCATGCAAATCCCTAGAGCTGCAGTATGTCCCCTGCTTTGTCTTTGGTGTCCTACGTGAAGTTGCCAGTTGCCCTTCTCAGGGCTTCTCCTATGGCATCTCATGCTCTAGTTCTTTTTTCATGTCATGCTTGATAAGTTGCTGCTGTTTTTCTAAAAATAGAGCTGCTATTCTAGGTTGGGATGTATACCAGGAACAACAGCTATGACAGCTATTCAGGATTTTCTTTCTTTAAAATAAAAGGATAATTGTGGATTTGGCCAAGTCTTCAGGAAATCTGGTGTTTTTTGATTGCTTCTCTTAACAGCCTGTATTTTACCATTGGCTTTAACAGCTTCCTGACCCAAACTCTGTAGGATATGCCTTGCTCTGGAAGATTTCTTAGTTTGAATTCAACAGCATTTATAAATTTATTGGTGATAATTTTTACTGTTAATGTAGAACAGCAAGGTATAGATACATAACTTCTGGTTTCACATCAAATGAACTTTTATTCCTATCTAGTTAATTAAGCCAATGTAGTTTAAACTCTCTAGCATAGAGCTTTTTCTCTTCATGAATTAAATGGATTAACCTTTCTTAGAAAGCTATCACTAATTATATTACTGTATTGGGCTATTAACTCCTTTCCTCAATAAGTTACTATTTTTATATGGCCACAGTGACCTGAAATTAATTACAACCTCAGTTTTACTTGAAACCTTTTGGTTTAGCACTCCTCTGATGAAATATTCTGCTTCTACTAATGTCTTACAAATACTGGGAAGGAATAACAGTGCACAGAGAGAGCATTTCAATCAGCACTCCCAGAGCAATAGCTGTGGATACTCTAACAGTACTCATTTTTTTCTCCTAGATGTCACTGAGGTAATCACATGCCTGTTTGAGAAGAGGAAGCATGTGTTGCCTATTAGCATTTGTTAGATTTCTTTTGTGTGCTGGAAATACTTTATTTTATCTAGTTGAAGATGATGGAGAAATAAGGTTATGATTCAGTGTATGTTTGAAATCTGAGACTGCCTAGGTCCAAAATTCACAATGCCAAAGGCTGAATTTCTCTTTCTTGTGTTTAGAAGCTTAAGATGTTGTGCTGGTGTTGTATGTAAGAAGAGCTGCTGGCTGAATACTTGCTGATTGTCTAACACCTGATTTCTTAGGTGGGAAAAGCCTCCTTCAATCCATTTCTGTGAAATTAAATGGGGAGAGCTCAAAGGGGTTTGTCACCAGAAAAGAAAACTTCTCACCTGAGTTTCATGAAAGATGCATCATGAAGTGATGCAGGAGTGAAATTCATGATTTATGGATTAAATATCACTTTAATCAAGAAGACATTTTAAGTAGCCAGCTTAATCATTGTCATCAACTTCATCAGGGTGATTGAAACCATCATTACTTTAGCAACTGATTAGCAAGAGCTGGATGTGGTCTTTCTACTAATGCTGGAGCTGCTCATTAGGAAGGTGTCAGAGGTCCCTGACACTACCTCTGCATGATCTGCCCTGGTGCTTTTGCTGTATTTTGCTGGAGAGTATGAGGATTTTTCCTTAGATTAAAATTTCTATGTAATTCAAAATAATTACTATTTTGTATTACAAATACATAAGTATTTGCATGAAACTTGTTGATAAAGCAGAGAGTGCAGAAATCTGATCGTTGGTGAGTAGTTTATTCATGATTATAAAACTTAAGAAACAATTTAAATACAGTTTTAAAAATAAAATCTGAAAGGATTGGAGGTTTCTGAAGGAAAATAAAAATGCATTTAGACAATGCAAAATCCCAAAGCAATGCATGGTGGAGTGGACTGGTTGTTGATTTATGCTCTGAAAAAAAAAAGCAATATTGGGCAAGATTACAAAAATGAGAGTCAGTTTGGAAGCTAATGTGTAAACTTTTCTATCTGGAAGAAAAAGATAATAAGAAACATGATTCATGTGTAGCATACCCCTGGGGTATATGAGGTAGGTAAAGGGGAAAAAAAATGGAATTTTTCTGTTAAATACTCTTGAATAGGCCATTTAAGATACAAGCAGTGAGGTCTTAAGAAGGCTTCAGGAGCATAAAAATGAGCCTGAAAAGCAAATAAAATAACCAGAAGCTATATAGGAAGTTACCTGTAGAGGTGATGAATCCAGCCAGCCAGAGCCTTTGCATGGGGGCGATTTCTGTCAAACTGAAGATAAATTATGCCTGGTTAGGAAAGCAGCCCTCTTACTCTAGTTTTCAAATTATTTTCTTTTTCTTCCCCCCCCCAAAAAAAAAAAAAAAAAAAAA
>VZUI01050518.1:0-36124 GCA_013401135.1 Cettia cetti
TGCTGCAGTGTGAGTTCCCCCACAGGCAAACAGCCCCCCCAAACTGCTGCAGCGTGGGTCCCTCTTGCACAGGGTGCAGTCCTGCAGGGACAGGCTGCTCCAGCCTGGGAGCAGGGCCCCTCTCCACTGGATCACAGCCTGCTCCAGGCATCCACAGCTCCAGCATGGGCACCTCCCTCATGGGCTGTGGGTGGATCTCTGCATCCTCTGTGGATCCCCAGGGCTGTGGGTGGATCTCTGCACCCCTGTGGATCCCCAGGGGCTGGGGGTGGATCTCTGCATCCCCCTGGATCCCCAGGGGCTGTGGGTGGATCTCTGCACCCCTGTGGATCCCCAGGGGCTGTGGGTGGATCTCTGCATCCCTATGGATCCCCAGGGGCTGTGGGTGGATCTCTGCATCCCTATGGATCCCCAGGGGCTGCAGGGGCACAGCTGCCCCACCATGGTCTCACCAGGGCCTGCAGAGGAATCTCAGCTCAGGCACCTGGAGCACCTCCTGCTCCTCCTTCCCCACTGACCCTGGTGTCTCCATGTTGCTTCCCTCACATGTTCTCACCTTCTCCTCTTCTCTGGCTGCAATTAAAACTGCACCACTACTTTTGTTTTGATTTTCTTCTTATCTATGTTATCACAGAGGCATTCCCATAATCTCTAATTGGCCCAGCCTTGGCCAGCAGCCTGTCCATCTTCAGAGCCATCAGGGATTGACTCTGACAGACATGATGGAAGCTTCCAGCAGCTTCTCACATCAGCCATCTCTGTGGCTCCCCATTTCCAAAAACCAAGCTATGCAAAAACAACACAGGTTACCTCAGAAAAGCTCACCCCAGTCTTTTTTCTCAGAGAACCATGGCCTTCTTGAGCTTACTGTAGGAGGGTATTTTTGTGGATGGGACTTTCATGGGACAGGTCTTCCCATGGGGATAATCAACCAGGACCCTAAAGAAGAGGTAAAATTCTCCCATGTGCAAAGCTCCAGCCCAGATGCACTCCAATCCCCCTTGACAAGCCCTCAGGAGGATGCTGAGAAACATTTAAGCCTCAAGCAGGGGGATTCATCTTCCTCCCTGGGAACAGTGCAGAAGTGCTGTGTCAGCCACTAGAGAGCTGCAGAAGGTCCCGGGACCTGGTGGGGAACTCTCCCTACCTCATGCTGAGCATCAGACTCCTCAACCAAAGCCCGACTGCAGCAATGCCAGGAAGAGATGCAGTGAAAGGGAGATGGTTTCCCTTTCTTTTAAAGACATTTTAAGGGAATGAATAATTCATCCTGAATTACTTTGAGCTGAGGAAATGCTCCACATTACCACCTGATTATATATCCCATAAAAAGAGATGACAGCAATTTATCTCTTTTCTCTTGCTGGGTGGGCTGGTGAGGGGATAAATATGCTGCCACCAAACCAGAGTGATGAATCATCCCTCAGTGATTTGCAGTGAGTCCTTCCTAGTGGGAGCAACAGGGAGAAGAACTTCAGCATAAACCTTCAGGAAAGGAGAGAAGATCGTGGGGAATGGAGGGCTCAGTTCTCTTCATTCCCATAGGATTGGGGAGTACCCAGTAAGTCTGGGCAGAAGAACCTTTCTCCTGAGAGCACTGGAGTCTGCAAAGATCAGGTGCTTACATTGCTGCCTGGTGATAAGGAAATGAGTGTTATTCTGCTTTATTATTGACTGAACAGGGTTGGGCTGGAGAAAAGGAGCTCCATTACACATTACCCAGGATCATGCTTCTTTCTGGTCTATCAAGCTGCACAACACATGGCCATTGTTCAGCTGGAAAACAGGAGCGAGAAGTTTGTCCTGGGAATTAAAGCACAGCTTTATTTAAATGAGACAAGTGTGCAAGTGGGTGCTGCTCTGGCTAGAGGGATGCCCTGTCCTTTACTTATGCTCACTTAGGACAACCCAAGCCTTTCCCAAGAGGGGATCATTAGCTCTGCCAACATGGAGCTTTTGGGATGATTTGAAACCATTGAGCATGGATCAATTAGGGCCAATTCTGAGAAATCCTTTCCTTAAACCACTTGATATCCTGCTAGTGCTAGCAGTCCATCATGGAGATATCCCATATGTTTATGGCCATGCAGGCAGCTGCAATCAAGCTACACCAAGCCAAAGGCAGCCAAATGCTTGATCTGCTTCCCACAAGCAACATATCCTGGCTGAAAGTTTTCTCCCTCTGCATATGCTCCCACCTCTGCCCTCAAAACCAGCTATGTTTCATGCTGTACCATAAATTCTCTGCAGCCCTGGGCACCCACAAGCACTGGAGCAAAGGAAACATTTCCTTGTACACATGGACACCTCCAGTGCCCTCACCTGTACTCTTTGTTCTGCTGCCTCTCTCCTCCCAGCTGCACCCAGCCTGCAAGGGGCTGAGACAGAATGTAAATCTGCTACAAAGACACATCCCTCCCACCCCCATGCTGGATATGGTGAACGTAAAACACAGCGGAGATTGCTGCTACTTTATTATTTATGAAGCTTTGGTTATTTCATATATAAATAATCCATGACTGTAAAATGTTGCTGGCATTGTAATTGAATATTCATGAGGTATTTTTGTTGAGAATTTTCACCATCATTTCAAACTCAGCCATAAAAATAAAAATTTCAGCTATCATTTCACAGTTTCAAGCCCTGAGAAACTAAATCTCCTTCCTGCCCTGAGGGCTTTCTGTGCAGGGTGGAACAAAGTAGGGTTAATATGGAAGGCAAGCTCATGCTGCATTGGAAAGAAGTGGGAACATCCTTCATTGTAGCTCTGCCTGCTGTCTCTTAACGTTGTCAGGATGCTTCATCTGGGGATGGATGCAGCCTGCATGGAGTATGTGCAAATTCCTGCTCTCTCTTCTAGAAACATTTCTCTTTTCAGGTTTTATCCCAGCCAGAACCTTGACAGAGAAGAACCCAAGTGGGACCCCTCAGCATGGAAATTGAAAGCATGCTGCTGCCACCCTGTGGAAAATGGTGGCCCTGAATTGTTGGGGACTACTCCAGATGTTCACAAGACCACAGCTGGTATGGTGGTTAAAGAGGTGTGTGAGGCTGGCATTACCCTGATGAGACCCAGACATAAGGAAAGCAGGGAATTTCCATTAAATAACTTCAGGATTTTCAAGGAAGATGTTTGGATGCATCAAGAACAATTGATGGTATCTCTGCCATCCCCATGGTGTGCCAGAAAGATGAAGTACCTCTGATGCAGGTGCTTTCAAGGACATCCTTGGGAAATTCCTGACATAGACAATGATTGAGTATCTCTTGCATTCTGGGATAGTCAAATGTGCAGTTTCATCTGCTTGCCTTGCTAGGATTCCCTTTTTCTTTCTCTCAAGGCTCTTTCTTCTTGTGCTTTTCAGCTCCTTCTATTACACACACACACACACACATTAAAAAAATAATAATAATAAAAAAAAGGAGCACTAAGCAAAAGGTGCTATCCAAACTCTTCCCTTTCCCTGCTTGCTATCCACATCTTCTGTGAAAAGATTCCACAGCTGCTTGCATGACACATAAGCCACTGGCCCAATTCTCCTCTATATTTTCTTCAGATCACAGTTCCTTCTTTTTCAATTCTGTGCAGAGAAAGGAAAGAGCAGAAGGAGAAACAGCAAGTTCCCAACCCTTCTAACCCAGCCTTCTCAAACCAAATTTGAGCATTTGGGAGCCTGGCAGCCAGACCTGAGGTCCCCATCCACACAGATCTGTCACAGATCTGCCACTGTCCACATGCAAGGGGTACATGTGAGGCTGTGTCCCATGAGCACATCCCAAATGGGGCCACAGCTCTCAGAGCACCTTTCCTTCTGAGAATGATTTATGGACTCTGTCAGACTAGCAGCCTGAACTGCAGAGACAACGGGAGCATGCAGCAAAGAGCACAGCAATCCATCAGCACCAGCTGAGAGTCCCCCAGGAACCCATCAAGAGCTTCATCATGGTGACATCTTTGCAGAGGCAGAAGGAGAAACAAAGGAAAAAGAGACAGAGTGAGCAGGGAGTGGACAATCCACTCAGGATTTCTCAGAACTTCAAAACCATGGAAGTAAAGCAAGATGACAGACATATTTTTTTGGTCTGTAGTAATTGAGGGGGTCCTGTTTTAAAGCCACAAATTACAAAGCCTCACACAGCTGAGCAGGGCTTTCCAGTGTCAGCAGTATTCAGGAATTGCTTTCCCGTTGGCTAACTTTGTGGTAGGTGTTACTCACTTCCAGGTAGGACAAATGGTTTTGAAGGTGAGGATATTTTATTTTTCAGAAGCTGCCATTGGCAGAAAGAATAAAGCTTAGCTCCACTACAGAGGAGAAAGGTGATGCCCTGAAGTTCAAGAAGTACAAAACAAGCTGCAGCATGTCACTATATAGCATTGGAGTTTGTACTCTGACCTAAAGCTGACACCTCAGCAAGAGCCAAGCTGTTCCTCCAAAAAATGCAGGTGCATAGATAGGAGTACCCCAGAGCAACAAGGACACAAGACCACATAAGATCTTACACAAAACATTTAGAGACACCCAAGTTCAGAAAAATACATGTGCAACAGGTCAGCATACACAAAGAGAAGGGGCAGACACAGAGATTAAGTGTGTCTGGAATCTATAGATAGGGCAGAAATGTAGAAGATACAGACACACAGTCCTCTGTGAAGTGCCAGTGTGAATACCAGAGTGTACATTGTCTGTCTTTGGTCTACAACTCAGTCAAGCTCCCCAGTAACACAGATCCTCTCCATCCCAAACACTCTAAAAAAACCAAAGAACAGAGAATGTGATTTGTCCAAAATCTGTGTTAGGCACCAGGGAGAAAGCTAAAGTAAAGAAGTGAGCTTCTGCTTTTAGAGGAAAGAAAAGCAATTTATCTTTGAATAGGGAGCAGCCGAACAAAGCACATTATTTCTTTTGCTTCATGGACAGATACTGTTGTTATTTTGAGTAATGCTGATTACAGGTTAAGCTTGGGCTCCCAAAGCTCAGGAAAGATGGAGGATGTGTTGGGACACCTCAGAACAGCAGAAAATTTTTCAAAAAAAACAAATTCCAAATGAACAAAAGGATTCAGAAGCTGGGAGTACAGACAACAAATGTATTTGTACATCACAAGGGGACGAGACTCAGTAGATGCAAGAGAGATGGGGGTGAGGGTCAGGGCATCTGTGGGAAGCAGAGGTGGGCATGAGCTGGAACAGCTGGAATGACTGGACAAGAGAAGAGCAAGTACCTAAGACTGGGAAGAGGAGGTCACAGACCTCCAGACCCAGGTTTATTTCTGATATGTGTCTCTTCTGGGCACCTGACTTGTCTCCAGAAGACCCTCCACCTTCCTGAGCCATCCATGCAGACAGAGTGTAGCTCCCTGCCCTGAGAACACAGGACACTATGGGGACAATATGATTTCCAGTGTGACAGGAACAGTTTTCACAGCACAAGGCAGGCTGGGCTGTATCGAGTTACCTCCAGCACATTCTCTGGGGCCATCTGAGTCACACAGACTATGTGGAGCCATTTGAGTTTATGATTCTTTTATCTCTCTGACCAAGGGATCATACACTGCTTGTCCTAAGAAGAATGATGAAGCCTCATACATTACACATTCCCCAAGGGATTTAATTTCCCTTAATCTAAGGGGAGGATTTGCCTTCAGTCTTGAGTCCTTTTATTACCCATTTGTTGCTCCACCTATAGCACAGATCACAAAGGAATTTTTTAAGTCAACCTTTGCTTGGTCATCATTAGGCCCTAACACAAAGTCCCATGCTGCTCACAGCTTAGAGAAACAGAATGAGACAGAGGCACTGAGGGCTTGTCCTCCCTCTTAGCAGTGCACTGCAAGGACAAGGGGATGTCTGGCTCCTAATCAGAAAGATTAAATGATGGGTCAAGAGAAATGAAGCACTGACACTTACCCTTCCCTCAGACCCAAGTTTGCTCTGAAATATCTATTTGGAGAGTCCAAGAGCTGCCTGAATTCTGCAATCTCACTTCCCTTGTTCCTTCTACATATGTATAGGGAAAGTTTTTCTCTTTGCACCATTTATATTTAGTATAGCAGAAGGGGAGGAGGAAATAGCCTTCAGCTTTCCTTGCCATCTGCGTCCCAATTGTTCCAGTAGTATTTGGGCTGCATTCCAAACTGTTCCTTTTGCAGTGTAACTGGGGCAGAGGAAGGATAAGTTGACTGTGACATGTCTCAGTGGGTAAGATTCCAGAGCAGCAAGTTTCTGGGACATTTCTGTTCTGGCTAGCTCCAGTGATGGCTGCCTGGAGCTGCTGAGCACCCTCCCATACACAGCACCCCTATTCACCTGCCAATCTGCAGCATGGCCCACTAAAAACAAACAACTCCCCTACACACAAAATTTAAACACAAGGAAACAATTAATAAAAACAAAGTGACATTACTGTTCAATATAAAATAATGAAACTGGGGATTTTTTTTCAATTTGTTTCTACCCTAGATAGTGGCAGCGATCAGCACTTTACAAAAGATTCCTCTTCCACATCCTGGCATATGTTATTACTGTTATTAATAGCCAGCCATTCCCAGGGGCAGCACTCTGTACAGGTACATTTATTTCCTTCCCAGCCCTGTCACCCCCTTGCTGGTGCTCCAGCTCCCTAGAGTACATCCCACTATGAAGCAAGGGAGGAAAATGGAAAGTTAGGTACCATTCTGCCACACTCCAGACACAGTTGAGCCTCATTCTGTCACTCAGGATGTGCCTGTTGTTAGTTTTATATCAACATAATGGCATTACCTGTCTCTCATAGTACTGTTATTTCCTGCTCTTTCCTCCTAAATCAAAACTGGACATGGAAGAGGGAGATACTTGGACACTGCCTCATTCCCAGAGCCATCAGGAATGGGAGTTATCAAAAACTTGCTACTGAGTAGCAAATGAGGCCAACTCTCTGTTAATTTTTCTGTTTCCAAGGGCTGACTCTTACCTTCTGCCCTCTGAGCAGGATCTGAGAGGTCCCTTTCATGGCTAGTTCTTCTCAGGAGGAGAAGCCTCAGGTTCTCAGTCACTGCCCTGCAGCACACCCTGGCATTCAGACGTGTCATGAACTGCAGCTTAACAATAGAATGTGCAACAGCTGAGCTGGAATAAACATCCTCTGACCACCCAAGGTGAGATAAAATGGACAAAGAAGTCACTGCACAACTTTGTTTCTCCACCTCTCCACTGCTAGTCCTCCCTACCTGAACCACACTCTCTGGGAAGCACATCTCTTCGTGTTCAACAGAGCAGGAACCTGGCCTGAGCAAGGGGAGCACCTCCAGAGAAATTGGCCACCTTAGGGAATCTTCAGCTGGGTTCAAAATACACAGAATACATTATCTCTGAGGCAGATGTGGTGAGCTCCTTCCTTTGCCTAATTAGTAACAACGCTTGCAGTCACATTTCCCTTCCCTGGGTGGGATGAGTCACTAAAGTCACTAAAGTGGCAGGCACTAAAGTCTGGGCAGTCACTAAAGTGCTAAACCAACAGCCTGTCAGCAATGCAATCAAGATTTGTGAGCACAGAAGAAAATCAATACCACTGGGAAGCTTAGCTCCTCTTTGCCCACTGGCCATGTTCATCACCAGCACGAGGTAACAATGTAAAACCATTTAATAACACAGCTCATTAGGCTCCTGACAACAGGAGATGATGGAGTTAAGGCCTCAAACATACAGCCTCATGATTTTATTTGCACATGCAGTTTTAAGCTGGGTATGCTATATATCCCAGCATGTGAGGAGTACAGGTCTGGTACAAAATTCAGGGGAAATAGGGAAATTTCCTATGAAAATCATGAAGGAATCCCCCTGAGGGAGCAAGACAGAATGCTCAGAAAACAGGAAAATAGTTTACATGAAGCAGATAATGTAGACTAGACAGTTTCTTCAGCTTCCCAATGTCAGGAAAGCATACAGAGCTCACTTTTGTCAGGGAAACTTCAAAAGAACCACTTATGGATATTCTATTCTAGACTATAACTTTTCTCTTTTTACCCTAGGATTTTGACCTGAAGCTTCTGGGCTATTTTTAATAAAAATATTCATAGAGAAACAGAACCATAATGGGTAACCAGAGTCCAGTTAGGGACACCCTACAGTTGCATGGAGAGAGTCTCATTAGCTGCAAGCTTAGACATGGTTTTCACATAGGTGAAGACCAGTCCCTGCCCAGCCAGCAGCAAGGACACAAGGCACAGCTCTCCTGTCAGGACCATCATGCCATAGACAGAGGCTGGAGAACCAAATTCACCAATAAAATAAGGAGTAAAATCCTGATCCCTTTGATACTGATGACCAACCCACCACTGATTTATAAGGATGCTGCAGGATGTTACCCAGTGTCCCTCTGTAACACCCTGTGTAATGCCAGAAGGTAGAGGTGATGTGGAAACAAAACCAAGGCTCCCAGCTACGACAGCCAAAAGACCACCACATTCCTTCAGCAAGCCAGCCCACCTAAGAGATCATACACTTTTTGGAAGAACTCCCAGCCTGATTCAAAGACTCCTAATAAAACACAATCCACCACAATCTGAGGCAAATTGCTCCAGGACCTAATTATCTCCTTGTTTACATTTTATTCCCAGGAAGAATCAAATTATATACACTTCCAACTATTCAGTTTCCAAGCACTGGATCTCACTGTGGCCACTGTCTGCTAGATTAATGAGTTTTCTGTTATCAGAAATATTTTCCTTGTACTTACAGACTGTGATCAAGTCACCTCTTTAGCTTCCTTTGTATAAACCAGATGTAATTTCTTGGCACAGCCACATTTCACAGAGTTGTATAAGAATAAATGTACACAAGTTGTGATCCTACCATGATGGTAAACAGAGTTTCCAGAAGTGGAGTCATTATTCATAACTGTTTACTGAGTTTATCTGTATTGGATATAAAATTTTGATAAAAATTCACAGGCTTGAGCAGTTATTTTTTGCTGTTGTCCACATAAGTCACATAGAAGAGTTTCAGTTGAAGGGCACAGAAATACGTAGCTGTTCATGCTGACTCCTCTGAGTGCTTGTGCATGAAGCTTCAAATTACTTCCAGAAAGCTCTGTACCAGCAAAATGCACTGACTTAAATACTTGTGAGAGGAAGTATCAGGGGAAACAGAGAGTCAGCTTTTCCCTAACATTCTTCTGCTTCTACCAGGAAGGGCAGTATGATTTTGGCAGGACATGCAAACAGACTGGGTGCCCACAGCAGGCTTCAGATTCTGAACACAGCTCAGCACTTGGGTGAATCCAGGCTGTTCTTTGGGAAACCATGCCTTAGCCAGTTAGCTGAAATCAAGCAGTTTGAACATAGTGGCTTGTTTGCAATAATTGCAATGTAGTTTGCTATTCTATCCTCATTCCAGCTCTTTGGCTGTTGCTCAGTTTTTATTCTTTTCCTCTCCTATGTCCCCTGACATCCTTTAGGAAAGTTGAGTTTTATTTCTCTTTCCCCTCCACCACATGAGAGCTCATAAGCAGTACAATGGGCAAAAGATCTGAAACACTTTAAGGAACAGAGTAATGTAGCTGAACCAGAAGAATCAGAATTAACTCAGTTCATATCTGACCTGGTCAATCCTGGCTTTCTAATTCTCTAAACAAACATACTTCCCTCAATTTGAAATTTGCATTCCTTTTAAATGTTTTCACATTCTAAAATTGTTTCTAAATATGCATATTAGGCAGTGAAAGAACTTGCTCAGTTAATCTACACAAAGTAACATTTCATCTCAGCAAAGCATATTATACTTTATATGCCTTTGCCTTCATTCCTCGGGATTGTAATTCTCAGAAACACTAATGAAATCAGCATATTGACTCTTGGAGCTAGAGAGAGGAGGGTGCCAAGACCAGAAAAAAACATACATTTTAGTTGTAGAAGCACATTCATGCAGGAGACATTTGTCAAGTTTAGCAAAGATGGAGGGATACAGCTTCCATACAGCCTTCCACACCAAATGATGTTAGAAGGGAGAACTGTGAAAATATTTGCTTGATCTGAAAAAGCAAGATGAAAAAAAAAGTGGTGTTTTGGGGAAAGTTTTTAATGTAACTTCACCCCAAAAAAGCCAAGGCTCTTATGCTGTTACCTCACTTGAGGATCAGTTTGAGATTCTAACAGACCTTGTCAGTCATAGAGTTTAATAGGACAACACCTTGTGTGTCCAGGACACTTCTGATGGTGACAGGGGAGGTCACTGTCCCTGTGCAAGGAAGACAACAGTGCTCCAACCTTTCCCAAGGCTCCTGGAGGGTGCAGTGCTTCTCTGACTGTTGGGAGGAATTCAGTGCTGCTGCAGTTAAACCATCTGCAAAAGTCACAAAAGCTGCACTAGCAAAAGATCTTTTTGCAGGTGTCAGTAGTGCCTGTACAAAAGAAAATCAGAGGACTTGTCTGTGATTTTTCCCACCTCTTGCTGGTAAGGCTATCTGGTAAACACTTTAGATCTGGGGCAGAATACAAAGTGACTTTCAACTGCATATCTGTCAAGGATACAGAACTATGATAAGCAGGAGTTTGAAAGCACTCAGCTGAAAAATGGAGGTGATTTTTGGCATTAGTTTAATCCATATCTGAGACAGAATTGGGTTGCCCTCCTGGGAAGATGCACATAAAGCACTGGCCAGGGAGGAGAGAGGTGGTAGCCCTTGTTTTGCCCTTTTGCCAATGTATTTCCAACAGTGAAAGGACTTTGCTCAAGCTATGTATTGGGTAAAGTCCCATGAGGAGATGTTGGGCAGATTTAAGTAGGTTCATGCATTGTTCCTGGAATGTAATTTCTAAGCAAAGAAAAAAAAAAGATTTCTGCAATTTACTTTGAGCAAAGAAAGGAGAGGGCGAGTTTCAAAAGTTTGGACAGCTGAGAGGTATGTAGGTGTGCTTAGGACACCTTTGGGATGCCATGGAGTGGGTTGGGGAATGTTCCACTGGATGTGCACATATTTGGGACTGGCAGCTGCTGCTGGGATGCTGCCTTTGTGGGAACAGTGAGACAGCCTGCACAGTGGAGGAGCCCAGCTGGCAGCCTCCATCAGCAAGGGGAGCACAGGATGCTCCCTGTGGGACATACAGCTCTAGAACCATGTGGATCCTACTTAGATCATTGCTAGTACCCCACAGGAGAGAAGTGTTTTGGGGAAAGCTTCAATCCATGCTTGTGCAATGCAGGACATGTGCAGAGCCCCAGCACCTGGCACAAGGGAAAGGGAAGAATGTGTCTGGCATCACCCCAGTGCCACCCAACTTCCTCAAAACCACAGCTCAGAAATCCAGCCTAGCTCACAAGTCCCTCCCTTCTTCCTCTCCTCTTTCTACCTCCATGTTTGCTAGTGATGGTGTAACAGAGAATAAATCAAGTGCTGTATTGGAGTGTTCTATCCCTGGCTGTGTAAAGAGCAGCTATAACAACTTTCTGATATGATTTACTGTACAATGACAACGTTTAATGTCCACCAGTGTTATAATCTACTTTATCTTAATACAATCTTCCCCTGCTGAGCCCTCCAAAGTCTTAACATCTATTTTCATGGAGATTTTTTTTTATTTTTATGACTTGATACTGTGATTACTGTTGCACTCCTGCTCTTTGTGGAAGGAGAAATTAGTAAGTTTTTTCTTAAGCACTTTGCACCAGAACTGAATACCAATCAGCTTTCAAGCTGGGTTCCTGCACCTTCTGGATTCATTTATGAACCTTTGCTCTAACTTTCTAAGACACAGCACTTTTCAGATCAACAGCAAGTCAGCACATAAGGCCTTGTTCCCCTTCCCATAGACACTTATTGTGGGGAGGAAAGGAGGCAGCCACTGAGAGGAGGAATACATGACTTTTTGTCACATGTTCCTGTATCAGGGCATTGGCCTCATCACACCTTGGAGAGGAGGGTTAATGCACTGCCATTTATATGAATTATTCTCTTCCTTTGCCATCCTTGCTCAGTCTCCCCACCTCCTTTCAGAGCTCACTGCATCTTCCTTTCTCTCCAGGAAATTATTGTTATTAGGCTATACCACATCTCTCTGCTCAAACAGTGATGACACTGCTCTCCTGTAATGAACACACTCTAGCTGAGGCTCAGGCTACACAGCCCAAGACCTGCCAGTTAAACTCTAACACAGATGGAAGAGGTTCTGTCTCTGCACACAGAAGTTGTTTCTTTCTACAATGGAAACCACTTAGTTCAATCTCTGGTCCTTTCTTTCTCTTTCTACCTCACCACACTTCTGCTGTCCCTAGCCTCTTCCATCTCCTGAACAAGGTCTTCTGCTTGCACCAGCCTCCACAACCCAGCAGTCACCCACTCTGCAGCATGTGTGAACAAGCCACGAGAGGAGTGCATGCCTTTCATGAGATGCAGCTTCTACCATGATGATGTCTATCTCTTCTACTCCTAAGGATGCATTTGGTCTGTCATTGAAGTGTTTCAAGGCTAAAGATGGATGGCTGGCAAAAATCCCCAGCAATGCACTGGAAGGATTGAAAAATAGAGTGACATTGCATCCATGCCTTGGATTAGGCTGTTCTCACTTTGCACCTTATTGCTACTATAATACAAAAAGCTTCTCTTCTGCTAGGCTGCACTTCACACCTGATTTGGATAAGTATAATTGACCATGTGAAGCTGAGGAGATGAAGGGGAATACACTTGGGCTCTCATTTTTCAGGGTTTTTTCTAAACATAGACCTGGAAGGCAGGAGCTGGGTGAGTGGACCTGGCCTCCTTTGGGGGACACACATGAAACACCCAGGTGGCTTCACTGAATAAATACCCACAGATACCAATAAACACCACCAGATAAAGGCCCCTCCCAGCTCCCTGTGGTACAAAAGAATATATTCCATGAGCTGTAAAATCCTCCAGGAAGAGATCAGGGTACAGTGTGGGTATTCATTGCCTGCACCTAGGCTCTGGGGAATGCTCCTATAGCATTTATCACTCCCACTCCTGTTTTTTCAGGATGATCAAACTCTCATCATCTCCCAAATAGCTGACTGCTAAGGCAGCAGGATAAGCTGGCTGCATGAGCAGCCAGGCTTGGAGCCCAGTCTGCAGAGACTGTGCCAGTATTGATTAGAAAACCTGCAAAAAATAAACAAACTCCCTGCAATTACTCAGCCTGATGGATGCCAGTAGGTTTGTTTGCTTCCTGCAAAGATGCCAATAGCCTAACAGAGCAAATATCACCATTATGCAATAAAACAATGCAGGTAATTAAAAACATCCTGGCAGGACTATAAACAGGAACATCATCTATTAACTCTTTCAGTGGAGCATGAGGGAAAGGATGAAGATTCTACTTCACTTGAGGGAGACATTTAATGGATACTTATGAATAAGAGCTGAGCCAGGAGGTCATCACCTAGAGTTCAACATCATCCTCTCTTCTGCTATTAAATATCCCCTTGAATATTACAGCATTCTTAAAGATCTCAAATTAAACCAGGGCCCCATGTCAGTGTGTTTCTTCTGTATCAGCACCTCAGAGACTTTACCTAAAAACAGAGAAAAAAATATAGAAGTGCCTTCCAGAGGACGTCAGGCACCTGATACACAGCCCTCACCTCAACAAGCCTCTGGTACTGGTCCATAAATGGGCAGGAAGTGGGGAGAAATGTAACCTATTTAAATGCATTAAGCATCTCCCCACACCACAGCTGGCAGCAGAACAATTTCATACAACTCTTGTCGAAGCCAGAAAAATCTAAGTATAGGCTTCAGTGAGACTTGGGCTTGGCTGGAAAACTCAGAGATTTCTGACAACTCCTTGCTAAATATTTTCAATAACTCTGTTTTCCTTCCTCAAGTGTACCTGAAAAATACCATCTTCTTATCAAGGATCATGATCAAGCAACTGTGACCTTCATGTGCATCAGTATTAAAGGGCAACTGCTCTGGACAGCAGTTTATGAGGAGATTTTGCAGGAAAGGTCAAATGCCCATGTCATGTGCAGCACAGACTAGACAAGGTTTAAGCTAGAAAGCTGCATTCAATGCCTAAGGGGGCATGCTGCTATTCCTGTCAACAATCAGTTGGAAAGCCTTGGATAACATTTCCCTGCCTTAATTTCCCCTCAATCCCAGAACAATTAATTTGTTAGTGCTTCAGCATCATTAAGGCTTAACAGACAGTGAGCTATTTCTTTGCCAGACCTGGGTGCAAAATACTGACATGAGCATAGATCACAAAATGTGATCCTGGAGAAGCAGAGATACACAGATTAAAGCTGTGTGACTCACTAGATCACAATAGTCCCTAGGGTTTAAGTACAGCTTGTTTATAGCTGCTCTGAGCAGAGTCCCTGGATCTCAGAATGACAGCTGGGAAAGAAAATGTAGATTTTAAAAAATTATTATTTTACTTCTGGTTAATGTTTCTTGCTCACAAGAAGACATAATTAAATCAATAAAGATTCCTGAATCACAGACAATGCTGCATTGTATCTGACCTCTTCTGCCTTGCTTACTGAGCAAAGAACTGATCTTGCTGATCTAAGAAACTTAACTGGAAATCACGGCCAGCCAAAGCTAGGTAGTGAGAAGATGTCACTGATGGTGGAGACAGGAATGTGACAAGCACACACCAAGATCATGCAGCAACAGATAGATTTCACTGTCAGCACCTCTTTTTATAGGGGCTTTGAATTTCCACTCCTACACACCTGATTGGGTAAAGATCTCAACTCTGCCCAGCTCACTGGCTGATGATGTGGGTGCACCCTTGGTTTACCAAGGCAGGGGTCCCCTATTGGAATTCTCACCTAGCCAAGTGTTTTTAGCTCCACGAGGGTCCAACACACTCTGAGGGTGTCCAACACCTCACAGAAATGGTTTAAAATAGTTTGCAAGACAGCATGATCGAGTGTGTCCTGAGAAAGCAAAACGGTTTTAATTAAAGAAAATAATACAAAACCAAAGAACAAAGCTGAGCACAGTGTAGGGACAGGTCCCACACCCCTGCTACAACACCCTGAGAATGCTCTGAGAAGCCTCGTGCTCTCCCTTAAGTATTGAATTATTTAGGTGGGTTTTTTGGCAAACAGCCCAATAGAGAACAGCTCCATTTCTGAGGAACAGCTAAGGAGCCCTGCTGCGTTGCACAAAAAATGTAGTTAGTCTATATTGCACTGGGTGTTCCTGTTTACAAACGTTTGTTAAACCTACCGTCCCAGTGTCCCTGTACCTGTATACCTGACACCACTGGTGTCCCCCTCTCCCGGGGTCTGCCCCCACTGGCCGGCAGACCCTCTCCCCTCCTCCCTCCTTCACCGAGGGCATAAAGCCTGGCTCCCCAGGTGATAGCTTTCTTTTTGGATCCCCGGGACCGCATGCTGTAGGTTCTGCATTAAAGGCAGGACTGTTCCTGAGGAAGGAGAGCGCCTTTTGTCTTTTGCCTTTGTCCTCGCCCCGGTTTCCTCCGAGGTTGATCTGCTAGCCAGGCTTGGAGCCCCGTGGAGTGGGAACCGCGGCAGAGCCCCATCGGTGTTTTTGTCTTGGCACTGAGCCAGTTAGTGCCAGGAGAGCATAGAAACTTCCAGTGCTTTTCCCTTAAAAGTCCTACGGTGCAACTGGCACCCTTTTCCTTATATATAAAACATCCACCTGGCGCAGTGCAACAATCTCCTGTTTGGGCTTGAGTTCAGCCAACCACTTTCATACCTGGGAATTGTTTTTTCCTGATTCCCTAACAGGCTAAGCTGTCTGTCCTGGCCAAATGATCTGTGCAGCTTATAGATGAGCTACAGCTGTCACAATGAGAAACTGGAAAAGCAGCCAGGCTGTCCTAGAGAGACAGGAGGTGTACAGGGACTGTACCACCTTTGAGACAGCTCAACTGGAGACAAACCATCCTTAGAGAATTTGATACTACAAGCAACCCTAATGATTTTTTCTAACTGCACATCAACAGGGATAGCATGAAACTGTACTGGTGTAAGAATTCCTTCCAATATTGCTCCTTCAAGTTTAGGAGACAGGCAGACCTGCATTAGTCAGTCCCAGGTAGTCTGGGAGCCAGAAAACAAAGCACTGCAGGCCTGTCCAGCCTCAAATGAACCTATACTGTTCATATTTTATACCACCAAGAGCTGTCTCTCAACTACCATGACAAAAAAACCCAGCAGACTCCTTTACTTCCACATATCAGATAATAAATATTTCTTACTGTTTATAAAAGTATCATTACAGAAAACTTTAAGCACAGTAAAGAAAAAGTAAGGCAGTATTTTCCTAAAAGCTTTTTTCATGGCAAAGCAGGCTTATCAGTGGAAAGGAAAATTCCCAAGGCAGCTTGTATCCTAAAACATATGGGAAATAACATCTCTGAATGACTTTTGCCTAGCACAAAAGGGTTTGTAACAACAGTACTGACAGGATCTGAAGCTGGAACTCCAGATTTTCAGCTTTGACAATGGAATTATTGCACATGGTTCTTTCTAAGTAAATTAAACCCATTAATCATCATAATTAGTAACGCTCTGTGTCGGTGATATGATAACAGAGCTAGTGATTATATTCTGCTAAAGAAACTGAAGAATGATACTACAGCCACTACATGCTGCTTGCTGTCACTGTCTGGCTGTGGAGGAGGGTGTTAATGCCCAAGGCTTAAAAAGATGCCAAATTCAAAGAGATATGAGGGAAGCAAGAGATACCACCTTTTCCATGTTGACTTTAAAGCCCCTGGAATGCTGAGAGGTAGCAGAAAAGAACAAAGTCATCCTTCATGTGATTCTTTCTGCTTGAGTCATTTCAAGCATGACAAAAATGATTTTGCTCTGCAAGGTTTCCATCTTTATTTATACCTAGCAAAGACAATATTCAAATGTGAAGCCAGCTCCAGTCACACATCCCCAGGCATGGGCTAGGTTTTGTGCAGAGTCCATCAGGATGCTGAGCTTTGGCACAATTGTCCTGGTGCTGCTCATATCAACATTTCATCACCATTTATATTGGAAGTGCATTAATAATGTGATTACCAAGCATGAAAGATCTATCCATTAATAAGTGAGGAGATTTTGCCAAACATTTATCATGATGCAAGTGCCTTATACCAAACCCTGACATGTAATACTGAGACTTTAGACAAGTTAAGATATTTGTGCAGTACCTTAATCTGGCTGTGGTTCATTTTTATCTGTCTGAATGTATTTTTATGGCAGAGGGCAGTGGATGTGCTTGATGCAATGCAACCATAGAAAATGAGGTCCCTGATGATCCCTGCCACAAAGAGTTTACTGGCTGTCCAAATCACAACAAATGACTTCCAGCAAGTTTCTTTCTTCTTTTGCAAAATGTCTCTGGAGAGAGGGAGATTTTTTTCCTACCTAACAGATTTGTTACTTGTAATCAGTTACTGAAATCTTTCACTAATTTCATTTTCATTCCTGCTCACTAGTCACGCTAGGTTGCTTAGTTACAATTGTCATTTGGAATTATTTTTGCTCCATGACTTGACAAATGAAGAGTTCTCTGAGGAATTCTGATGTTGATACTGACAGAAATGGATTATAACACTTCTTTTCCTCCTGCCTAGTATGATTGGATGTTATGAATGTTACAGAAGGTAACAGAAAAGAATCAATCTGAATGCCTCCCTCATAAAGAATGTTCCTCACAGTAATGTCAGTGAGACAACTTGCCTGGTGTGCAAGAAAGGCCAAAATAAACTGATGCAAACAGATGACTGTTTGTCTGTTTATTCTGTGATGGGCAGGTGCTTGAAGAGACAATGTGCTCACAGACACCTGTGCTTGATAAGATGTC
Source organism: Cettia cetti (assembly GCA_013401135.1). Classification (NCBI taxonomy): domain Eukaryota; kingdom Metazoa; phylum Chordata; class Aves; order Passeriformes; family Sylviidae; genus Cettia; species Cettia cetti. The sequence continues at coordinate 17,775 of VZUI01050518.1, forward strand.
ATTGCCCTGTAGCAGCTGTCCTTACCAGTAATAGTCCCACAACATGCTCTTAGGACAGGTGCCCAAACTGCCCAGAAATATGGGATACAGCAGATCCTCAGAGTAGTGTCTCACTGAATTGCAGCCCCAAAGTAACAGCTTTCAACTCTGTGCTTCCTCATCCCCCATTCTTTGGTACCCTCCATTCCACTCCATTCACTTCACATTCCATCTTTTCCCCATAAAGTGGTTAATTTGCCACTCTCTCACACCAGCTCCTTCTAAACCAGACCATTTAGTCAGTAACAGCATTTGGCTCTTCTAAGTCAAATATTTTCTATGTTGTGAGCTCCATCTGGTGATGTAACTGAAGCCTTATCTCCAGCCAATCTTCACAGTGCATGCAAGGTATTTTGTGCTAGACACAAGGGATCTGGGACTGAGCAACACTAGGATAAAAAGCCTTTCTGCCTATTGGAATTTCTTTAAGGAGATCAGTAACTACAAGAGTTGCTGTGTGGCACAGGCAGTGCAGCCAGCTGGGGAGCCAGGCAAAAGGCTAGAGGAGGAAAACAGGGAAACATGATCCAGCAGCTTCAGAGAGGACCTCCTCCATATCCATCCTGGCCAGGTCCTGGCAGCTGTCTGCAATGAGACAGATCTCCCACCCCAGATGTATCTTCCTGATACATCCATCAGGAGTTAATCCTTTTGGAGCAGTGCCTTTTCAGCATTCACACACAGAATGGGCTGGTCTCCTGGTGTTGCAGAAAGGATCTTGAGGGTTTGGTTGAATCACAATGACAGAGCAGCCTGAGGGAAACTGATTTCTCATCACCTGTAGCAGCAGAGCACTTGTGCTTCCTCTGCTGCCAGCACAAATCTTTCAAATCAGAAAGAAATCTGATTCAAAAATCAGAACTTGTTAAAATTGGGCATCAAAGGCCACTAAAAAGATGTCAGAGAAGAATAAAGCAGTTTTCTTTTGCTGCATGTCTGTCTCCCTTCATAACTGCATGTAACACTGACGTGAAAAGCACAGCACCATAAGGACAGGACAGTTTCAGTGTGACCAGGATTCAGTGGAAGTTCCAAAACTGTTGTGGGTGCCACAGGGCTGCTGTACTGCCCTTCATACTGACTTTTGAACACTTGCCCCCACACCCTACTAGGAAGCTGGCTTTGAGGCTGACACACTTTTGGAATCACAGGCAAAGCTCTGAAGACCAAGGTGGATCAGGTTCCCAGGAGAGGATGAAACACAGCTCTTGGAACAAGACAGTTCCTTCCTCAGGCCTGCACATCTCCAGCTAGCCTCCTTTCCTCACTGGACATTCTCCACTAGACCCTCAGCCTGTGGTTTCCACTGAGTTATCCTGTCCTGCCTCATTGCCTATCCCCTCTTTTTGGTCAGGACCCCATCCACCAGAGGACTGGGTTCTGAGCATGGACTTCTGAGGGCTCTGGTTCAGACCTCTTTGCAATGACAAGCGTAACATAAGAATGCAGATAACAAAGAGAAATGCACATTTAGGCATGCTCCAGCTGCCCTCCCTCAGTTTCTCCTTTTCTGGAAGGCAAATTTGGCTTCCTGGAGACATTTTACTGGGACATCAGCAGGGAATAAGGGGTGCAAAACACATTATTTACTGCAAGCTGAAATCACAGAGATTCCACAGTAAATTGGAGTGCAATGCTGTTTACTTGCTTTATCCCATTTCTACTTCAGAATAACAATTTCACTTCCAAATCTGTTGTTTAGTATTTAAAATGTTCTCCCTCCCCACTTCTTCTCTTGAGGGAGATCACTCTGAGACAAAGTGCTCAACAGATTCTCAGACTGGAGGGAAATAATATAACCCCAAAACAGATAGTTTCTTAATTTCAAGAGAGAATAATTTACCAAGATATTAGCAAGCAAAAGAAAGCTCTCTCTCTCTCTGTATATCTATCTACAGTGTTTAGGATTTCATCCCTCATTTTTGTAAAATTCATGAAAGATTTATGAGTTATTCAGCTACTCTGAGTTCCTGGGATATTGCTAATAAAAATTCTCCTTATTCCTATTGTTACATCTGATCAACCCTGAGCCAGTTCAGACTTTCAATGCATAGATTCTTTTATGTTGAAGAATTTTAATATCTGCTTCATGAAGACGAACATCAAGTTTTCCTACTCATCATATTCATCATTTTCCACTTTCCCATCATAACTTAGAAGCCAGGCAGATACACATTAATTCATTGTTAAGACAGGAGTCTAGTTGGATGAAGGGAACCTCTGAAGCCAGATAATGAATCTCTACAAGTTCTCCAGCCCTTAAAGAGCTAAGCAAAAGTAGCTTGTCCTGAAAGTAAATTCAGGAGTATTATCACCACAAATTACTTACTGATAAACCCTCAGTATTCAGTTCAACCAAATAAGGCTGAATTGAGGACTCATTCAAGTATGACTCTTGTGCAGCAAAAACAACACTGAGATTTGACTACTGACTATCCTTTAACACAAGATTTTCTTCCTAGACCTATTTCCATGGTCTCCTTTCCTCCTCTCACCACTGATTATCAATTCCTAAGCAATTAATGCTATTAATTTCAAGGAAATGGATCAACCACAAACTCCATGCTTGGCAGACCACAGGCTTTCCTCCTGAAGATTCTCAGAGCTGAGATGTAGTGCTTAGGCTAAGTCCTGCTCACTTCCCAAAGGAGAGCTGGCACAGGAAGGGTGGAGCTGTCTGCAATACATCACAAGACAGGCTTATGAGCAGTCCACAATATTTAAGATCTTTTCAAAAGGAAAAAGAAAAAAAAAGACCACAACAAATCAAAGGAAATCTTGTCATGGCTTCCCAAAAAAGTAAAACAAAGTTAACTCTATCAAATATACTCTATTATCTATGACCTATATTTTCCAGTTTAGGCTTCCAGCTTTCCATGCCATATCTTCAATGTTCCCTCCAGGCCACGATCTGAAGAAAGTGAGTGCTGTCCAGGGTTCAGGAACACAGCTGGAGATAACACAGCTGCTGAACCTTAGAGACACAGAGACACATTCCTTGTCAGAACTAATATAGAGATATGTGCACTGCCTCCAAGAGGCTTCAGTTTGAGCAGATTCTCCAGAGCACACAGTGGATGAGCCCTTTAGATATTAACCCTTTTGCATTTTTATCTCTTTTTTCTTCACAGTCCTATCATGCACTGCAGCATTTCCAGTGATTAGGCCCCAAACAGAAGAAGGTAGAATTCCCCTGCAACCAAGAGCAGAACAAAAAAAAGGAATTCGTGATTCAGCCTCTTGTCAGCAACTCCTTCCCCAGAACCAGGTGTGGGGAAATCACCCAGGAACACATCTAAACTGTCAACTTAATTACTGACAGAAGCTTTCATCCCAACAGTGTCTGGGTTCCTCAGAGCATTAACAGACATGTCAGGACAGTGCTCTGGCAAGCTGAGAACCATTATCCCTATTTTACAGATCTGGAACTGAGACCAAAAGGGAAAAATGCGACCCACTATTATACACAAAACCTGTTACTGAGCAAAGAATTAACATGAGTCTGTAAACTGTAGACTACTGTCTGAGCCACTAGCTGCCTCTGTAATTTATCTCTGAAACCTCAGTATGGAGTAAGTCTTTCCCTCCCTCAGTAACACTCTGCCCCTCTTCCCAGGACATGCAGTGGGCATAGACCTCCACTGAGTTTTGCTGTTGGAGGCTTTCAGTGCCGAGAATCCTTTCCCACAACATATCAGGGTAGTTTTCACTGATAGTAGCAGCAACGTTCAGAGCATCAACCAAGCAGAACATGCATCCATACTGATTGATCTCACAGCCTCATAATTCCTGTCTCACCCAAGCAATCCAGTTTGGGGCCATCCAAACACACAGGGAAGCACTGTGAGGCAGCACATCCGTGGTGTCAGAGCATGTAGGCACAGCACAGTCTGGTCATTGATCTGCCTGTCTGATATTTGTATGACACAGGCATAGCAGGAGTTCATGAAAACAGGGGCTCCAAGCAGAACAGAGCCTGGGGATTAAGAAGCCAGCTTTCCACAAACTTGGAAGAAGAAATCATAAGAACGAAGAACTCTAGGGATTTCACTTTTTTTTCCCTCAGAGCATTCTGTAATTACAGTTGGCAGCCACAGTGGCCGCCTCATTTGGCTTTGTCAGGGTTGAATTCAATTACATTCAGAAGGGGATACAACATGCTTTCCCTAAATCCAAAGCACCTTGGCCAGATGTTCAAAGCAGCCCTGGACAGCTGCTTCCTTTGTGAGCAATTCCAAGCAATAGGAACAGTACAGCAGCAAACACCTTTGGCCTTAGAGATTTCTCAGTGCATTTTCCTCTGACTCTTAACCTTGTAGTTGTCTGCCTGTCAGAAATGGAAACTTTTAATTATTCTCTTCCAAAACTTTCCATTGTAACTAAACCTTGACATGTTGAGATGGAAAGAAAAGAACATGCACCAAATCTTTAGAGAGAAAGCACTAAACAAATTTATCGTCACTCTCTATGCAGCATCTCCTTTTATTCCGTTTTTGACAGCCCTGGGAACTTCTGGGATTTTAAGCACTCAGCATGCTTCAGTGTAGATTGGAGAATGGGAGGGCACATGAAGTACACCAGCAAGGACAGGGAGGTTGACAAGAAAAGCCAAGAGGGATGCAGATGCTCTGAGTACACAAGGTTTATGGATTGCTTATCCAGTAGTACACCATCAATTACACTGCTGCTGTCTCACCTGGGTGAACTGCTGGCAGACAGGAGGCACCTGTGGAGATGGATCTGCTTTTCTGTCAGTCATGATCAAGACCAGCATTCCCCACTCATCCAAGCAGGTACATGTGTGCTCAGTTCTGCAAAGGAGTCACTGAAAGCATCACAAATTGCTCCAGAGGACCATGGGCCATCTGCTGCTTCCCCACCTGGCTTTGTTTGGCAGGTCAGTGCAGGGAAGCTGGCACCACTGGTTCACCCCCTGTGCCATAACACTGTTGCTGGTCTGGCACAAATTTCATGCTCAGTGGGCATAATTGCCAGCCACTCCTGTGCTCAGAGGAAGATGGGGACTAAAATTTTTCAAGTGTTTTCAACAGCTTTCTAGAAGCCACTACACTGTAAGTAGCTTCCCTGCTGCCTACAGAGTGCTGTAAGACCCCTGGAGGGAAGGATTCCCATAGGACACAGTGTTTATCAGTAGCACAGCACCACTCACAACATGAATCATCACACAACAATGCCACAGCCCCTACAAAATGCTCCTAAATGCACAGTACAAGCAGCAAAAGATGATATCTCTTTGTTTTCTCCTCAGCTGTCTTAGCTGGTCTGTGTCTTTGCTTGGTGGCTGTTTGTGAAAGGAGTTTTTGTGCTTGTGGATTTCTGTTCCTGCCTCTAGATCTACAATAATCCCATAATTGTGATGCCAAGCAGTGCCTGAAGACCATTTCATCACAGTCTGTATAATGTGCAAATACCATTAAGTTAGAGGGACTTTCTCATTAATTCTCCATCCCAGTGACAAGGCAGAAATTACCACAATTGATTTTCCCTACTCATTATCAATCATTCAAGAACTTCGTCACATCTCATCTGTCCCACCTGGGTCCCAGTATATATTTGCAGACCTCAACATATGTTAAATTAATAAAAAGTAACAGTCATAGCAACATCTGGACTCAAACCCCAGAAAAAAACAAAGTGTGTGTGCTCCCAACTCCTTTGGTGGTAAACTTCCCACTTATTATCAGTACCCTGCAGAGAACCAGCAGTGGCCAGATTCAGGAACAACTGACTATACACTGACTGTTGTGTTCGTATTTCCTGACTTGCAAACAAAAAAATCCCCACACCTCTGTTTTGCTTTAAAAACTTAAAGAGAACAATTCATAGGGTGTTTGCTTCCTGAAAGAAGAAAATTCAGGCATCTGAAAAGCAGTTAGTCCCACAAGCTCTCTGAGTCACCCTGGAGAGCCTGTAAATAAGAGTAATCTTTCAAAATCATTAGTTCTCCTTGGCTCATCTGGGTCCAGAAAATACTCAAACAGTCTCAGAGATGGAATTATCACTAGATAATAATAACCTTTATGGATGCTGTTTAAGGGTAATGCCAACCTTTTTTATTAGGTGACTTTTGAAATTTCCAGTACAGATTTGGAATACTAAGCAATAAGAGGTTAGAAGGGTATTTCAATTTGGAACTGTTTCTCCAGATAATTGGATTCCTAATCCCTGAAAGGTCGTGATCTCAGTTTACTGTGCTGGGATAGAAGGTGCCCAATTAGTCTTTTGTGACATGATCCAGCACAGGCTTTGGCATTGCCTGCAAGGTAACCACTTGTAAATCATCACAGGGGAAAAAATAGATTTTGCTGGTACAAGGAAGTCAGGCTCTGATAGACCAGCTCTGTCTTGTGTTCCCACTGGAAAAAGAGTAGGATACACCTTTCTCCCAGATACTGTAAAACATCAGCTCACAACATCTACAAGCAAAAAGAATAACAAAGTTCATTTTCCAAAGGGTGCTGGTAGACTAGCTCATATGGAAGAACCTGCTCCTGTCTAAGCAGGGCTGGATACAAATGAGTTGCAGAATAAGAACTTTACAATAAAAAACTGTAAAGCAGGTATGTTTTATTTCCTGCTGGGATGCATGGGGGATTTTCCACCATGGGTTGAGACAGGTTCCAGGTTTAAATACACATAGATCACACAAACCCACACCTCCCTGCCCACCCATTCCTCACCCACTCACCCTCTGCCTTCTTGCACTTCATATTATAATTAGTCTTTTGTGGTGCCATGCCTCCTGGTGGTCACGGGCAGGGGTCTTCTGATGAAGTAACAAGTCTTCCTCAGTCTCTGAGCAGGCACAGTGAAGGTTTGGCCAATTCCCAGGTCAGTTTTTCCTGGCCAAAACCAGGAGCCTGGTTCTGCTTTATCAGGTCTTCACAATACCTGAGTCCTGCTTTACTGAGTTTTCACAATATACATCTTATCTCTATGGCCTTTACCTAGTAACTAAATTCCTGTGTTCTGTTAATTGTTTCTACCCAACAAGTTACACTCCTATGTGTTCTGTACAAGCTGTTTCTCCACTTTTACAAAATTGCTAAATAAGTTATATATTTCTGTTTTCCTTACACCTGCTTAAGCTCATTATATGCTTCTAAAATTCTGAATTTTCATGGACATATATGTTTCCCATATCACAAACTTCTTCTGGCAGCCCACCTTGGCTGGGTAATATTGCTCTGTGTTGTCAGCTTTTTCTCAAGGTTATGGCAGTGAAAGGTAATAGCATTAGCAGAAAAGCACAGAGGAAGGGAAGTTGTTATCTTCTTTATAGAGAACCCATGTTAAATCACAAAATAATCTCTCAATGACTGTGAAGTGTTTGGTTCCAGCACAAAGGAGCTCATAAATACAGTGGAACCAAATTCTTGTAAATAATCTTCACAAATGCAGAACAAAACACAGAGGAAGTTAAACACACTGTCCCCATCTCTGTAGGGAGTTTACAGGAACTACCAATGGGCTTAAATCTAATCCTAATCAACAACAACAGCAGTAACAACCCAAAAAACCTGAACCAAATCAAAAAATCAGGAGCTAAAAAACAGCAATGGTGTGCAAGCATGACCTTACAGAAATGAAGGTCATACCTGGTGTGTTCTTAGCACTATTAGTGCTTTCAATAATGTTCAACATCTCACTGAATGTTTCATGCAAGGACTACCAATGACTAAGGAGAAGGAATGTGTCTCTGGAAAAGAACGCATGCTCAAGGAACTGCTCCTTTCTGAATGAGACACTAGACAAAAACTGGTGCCAAGAGAGGAATAAAGATCACTGACAGTCAGACAAAAGGATGTAACCTTGATGGTATCTAAAGTGGCTGTGTCAGCACATGGAGCTTTGCAGAAAGAAAATTCAACCCTTGTAGTTTTTGGAGATAAAGCAAACCCATTAATTTGTTAATATGGGTAAGGTTTACTGTAACCAGATGATTTTGTAAGTTCTTACCTAGACCTCTTGAGCAGCCAAGGATCTTGTCTGAATCTTCTCACATACCAGTGCTGCCTCAGAGATGACATTTTGCTGTCTTTTTTTTTTTCACTGCAGACCACAAAGGTGTGCGCTTTTTTCTAAATATGCTAACATCTTGTAAAAGGAAATTATGGAAAATTTTTAAGGCTATACTGGAACTAAAACAAAGCAAAAAACTGTCAGAAACCAAGGCTTTCTCCTTCAACAAGGGCTGAGCTTAATTCCCCATGCAGCCTGGTAAATACATCCATCCATGTGTAACAAGCTTTATGGCAGAATTCAGACTTGAACAGATTTTTATAGCCCAGGCAAAAAATCCCAGTTGGTGAGGCAATAAGACAAGCTGCACCCCCACCACACACAAAGGACAAAGCTCAGGGCCAGCAGTGATGCTGTGAGGTACCAGGGATCAGAGGTGAGCACAGCAGGCTGCTGACAGCCAGCTCTGTCTTCACCAGGACTGCAAACATCCCAGCCAGTGCTGGGCAGCTCTGCCAGACTGTACAAAGCTCTGCCAGGTTCTCTCAGCCATGTTCCATGTCCAGTCTTGGCTCCTCAGATGGAGCTCTTCCAGCTCACTTCAGTCCTGCCTTGAAACCACATGTGCAGGCTGTTCTGGCCATCTAGGATGGGTATGAATGTGAGCACTGACAGAAATATTCACCACTGGGCATCAAGTCTGGGGACTCTCTTCACTGTCACTCACTTAGCAGTGACTGAATAACTTATATCAAATTGAAGGGTAAGGACTTGATAATGAAACTATTTAATTTCCACCTCTGATTCAGCTGCCACCTGTAAAACTGCAGACAAGAATGGATTCTGGAAATGCAATGGAACATCGTTAGATTTTCACCAGGCACTGCCCTCATCTTTATGCCTGTGCCCACCCACATCAGCTTTGTTATTGCAAATGACTCCTCCCGGTTCATTACCACAAGAACACAGCTGCTTGCATCCTTTGCAGACTGGTATCACATGCAGAGCTCAAAGCTCCCAGCACTCAAATGTCCTTTTCTGTCACCCCAGGAAAGGGGAAGCAGTGCCTGCTGAAACTATGGACAACTGCCTCATGCCAAAGACAAAAAACCAGAGCACAGGCTTTGCTCGGCTGCTGACATTTTACAAATGCCTGTGCTAGTATTGGAAACAACTCTCCTGCCACAGAAACCAGTTTCTGACATTCACACCTGGATTGGCACCATCTGATCACCCTTTCCATTTTCCATCATTGGCACCCTTTCCATCAATGTCAGCCTCAGCCCTAAGGTGTTTTATGACACTTATTTCAGACAAACTGCTTGAAGCTGCACAAGTTCCAAACACCACATTTCTGTGTGCACCTCCTTAGCCTGAGAGTTTGGGTCAATTTTACTGTTAAAGCTCGTTTGACAGATGAAAATTAAACAGTTGATTTCCACTCTCCCCATTGCAGCAGACATTTCTACTGCAATAACTCCCTGTGACCCAAACTATTCCCTGTCCCTTCCCCCACACACAGACAGGGGTTCACAGGATTTCAGTTTTCTCCCGAGAAGTGTTAGCAGGAGAATGGTGACTGGGATGGTGAGGTCTTGAGTAAGAGAAAGAATCTACATCAAATCCCATTTTCCCTAGAAAGTACAAAGCCTTGCTTCAGTAAATGAGGAAAACATTTCTTCCCTTAAACTTTTCCTCCAGAAGATGCTTTCTAGACAAGTCAGAATGCACCACATATTCTCTCCCACACCCCCAAAAAATACGTATCTCTAGAAAACAACCATTTTTTCCCTCCTGTGAGTTAGCTTGCTAGAGAGATTGATATTCTTTTTATGTCTCAATCCTCAGGAGACATGCAGGGCTCCTAAATTACTTGGATTTGTTTCTTCACCATCTGGAGATGAGTTAACTCTTAGTAGGAATATGCATCATTCATGGATGTACTTGCACTCAACCCTTCCTAGCCCAACACTCTTCTGTGAGAGGAATTTAGGATATGGCTGTTTCTAGCCATGAATGTTCTTCAAAACAGAAGATTCCTAAACACACACACACTGGGAACAGACCAATTTTCTGCTAAAGGGTTTCCCAGGACATAGCTCTTCAGAAGCCAAGGAGAAGGACAGTAGCCAGGTGCACAGGACTTGCAATCTCAGAGGCAGATGCAAAATTCATAAATTGAGCCAAGTCATCTCACTTCTCCAAATCCCAAGCTCTTCAGTCTAAGAACTACATCATCAGCTTTGTGAAAATGCTGAATATCTCTGGATAAAGCAGCACTGTATAACACAGCTAAAAATCCCTACATGTAAGAAAGACTTTTTTTTCTCTAGAACACCTGAATTTCTGTGTTTCCACATTTTATGCAGTGTGGCAGCTATAGCAGGTCTATAGCTTAGCTGCACAAATAATTTGGCCATGACAGACACTCGAATGTTGCATTCCTGTCTCCACCATAAGTGATAATGAAGGGATACTGACAGAACCACTACTAAACCTGGAGTAGTTTGGATTCAGCTTCCCCAGTTCATCCTTTCTCTTGTATTTGGGCAAGTTAAAATCCTGGGATCCAATGACCTGGGAAACTGGGTAACTTAGGATATGGATTTTAAAATCCACGCTATCACTGCTGAAAGGAGCACAGAGGCCCACTACTGCTCACAGAATATGCAGGTGATTCCTGCCATGTGAGCTAGAGGGGGAAAAAAAGAAAAATCTTTTGACATAAAATAACCAGAATTTCAGCTTCTGAAGTTCATTAATAAATAGCTGTCCTCTCCAGCTCTCTTCTTGATCTTTGCCTTTAATCCTACTCTCCCCACTCCTGTGCAAATGTTGTTCCACCTTTTCCTGGAAACCTCAGCTACAAGGGTTTAAAGAAGCAAGGATGCTGCAGAGGATTCATTCAGAAAGGAGCTTTACAGAAAGCCTACAGCACATCACTGGGGAGGCAGCTTTGTGTTTCTTGGTGGCTAATTAAATTCTACTTAAGAACTAATTTAAGGGAGAAGAAAGACCAGACGAATAATGGTATGGCACAGAACCAAGCATACTTTTAAGGCTTTATTGAGCTCTGGAACACACACACACAAAAGCACACAAAAGCACACAAAATTAATCTCTAGTGTGTTATTCCCAAACTCTCTTTTATTTATATTGACTGGAACTAAGGTTTTTACAGCAGTACAGCTATCCCCCACAGGTTAAAATACAACCTAACTGTGGCATACAGTGGTCTCATGTCATACAGAAAGTAATTTATACTCTATCTGAAGTAATTTCATCAACCCTTGTGCCAATAGCTAACAAGACTGGGTAGATGGTTTATTAGACTCTCTTTCCATTAGGTCAAAGTCTCAGAAGCTGCTTAATTCCCACAGCATGGTGATTTGTGAGATGTATTTGCAAACACTGTGTGAGATGTAAACTGCCTGAATTTGCCCCTTGTATCAACCAGGATTTGGTTTATTCCCTCACCACTAGTGTGCCAGCCCATTTGGGGCACAGACTTTGTTTTTTGGCTTGATGGCATACCTATAAGTGTGCATCATCTTTACTCTTTGTGCTACATCAGTGATAGGGCACACAAGCCAAACCAATCCCTAAAAGAACCTTCAATTTTGTCCATTCTAAAGAAGACTCTAGGTTTTATTAAAATTGCTGACTGTTCTGCATTTCCCAGTTAACAAACTGTTCATGGCAACACTAGAACAAAGAGCAGGTGCCAGGATCTCCCACCTCATTTACCACCCAAAATCACTGCCAGAGTAGCAGAGCAGCCAGTGCTACTCCAGCCTAGGACAAGACATCTGAAAAGCGCCAACCAGGAGGCAGAGTGGAAGAGGCAGACCCTAACCTCTTGTTTCTAAGCTCTCTATACTTTCAAGCTCCTAGAGCAGCATTTCAGATCCAGTGTTTTAGTGAGGTTCACTGCTTTCCTTGCTTCCTGACAAACTGCCTGTGACACATCTCTCAGCCAGCATGTTCATCTTGATCAGCCATCTCCTTAACGAGCAGCTTCTCCTCCTTGTCATTTCATGATAAAGTAACTTGATGGTGCCATACATTTTTAATTCTTCAAACCACTCAGGTCCTGGCAAGTCAATGAGAATTCAGCAGAGGACAGTCAGGGGTTATAGTTTTGTTTAGATTTGTTCTGCTTTTAAAAAACATTTGGGTCTTCATGTGGAGAGGTTGAGAACTCTGATGTGTGAAGTTTTCGCTCAGGATAGTGCATGCATGAAGCCTGGGGAAGATGCACAAACACAGGTTTCTTTTCGGTGGAATGGATAAATTTGGCTGCTAGCCCACTGTTTCTGCAGATCAGTGAGATAAATGTTGGAGCAAGTCACACTCTCTCAGCTGACCCCAAAGGAATGCTTAACTATGTCCTTCAAGATTTTGTCATTAATACAAATCCTTGTGGGCCACTGAAATACCTGGATTAGAACATGAGTTTTCCTCAAGATGTAGCAAGAATAAACACTGACAGCATTGAGAGTTATCATCAGAAGGCAGTGTAAAAAATGCCTTGACAAATTTGTTCATTTTGGGTCTTACTCTGAGTTCAGAAAAGCACAAAGACCATGCTTCAGACAATAAAACATGGGCATGATGCTGTCCAGCACTGGGCCTGTTTTCTTTAGACATACAGCTGCAATAATCCAGCCCTGCTGAGCTTTATTGAAAGTTACTCACTTTTAGGCAATGCTGAGAACCATTGATTTTATCTTGGCTGAATTTTAACTCCACCTTAAAATGAAAAACAGCCTTAAGATGTCAAAGCAGCATTTCATTCCTGAAACGTAATTAAGCAGGCTCAAACTCAAAGTATAAAGTGACAGAAGGTGACTCAAATAAAAACACCTATGACCAGACAAAGCAAGGTGTGAGGGGAAAGGCCTAGTTGTTAAGGCTTCAGACTGGAAAGGAGAACTGTCAAGTACTCTCCTCCAAGAAGCATCACCTTGAGTGAGGACCAGTGATTCAGTCTGCTCACCCAAGTATTGGGTGGGAGAAGAGAGTCCAAGCTCCTATAAAAGCACTTTTTCACTTGGGATTCAAGATGTGTTAAAAGCAATTGACTGAACAGAAGTGCATCTCACAGAGTGTGCAGACACTGCATTCTTTCCCCCCACAAGTGTACTGCCCCTCATGCATGGCTTGCCCACACTCTGAAAGCTCAGCCCTCAGCATCTGACCAGAGGGAGCTTATTAAGTCATCAGCAAAAGCTTTAAAATTTAAGAGCTGACTTGCTTTCCTCAAATGCCCATTTCTCCCAGTACCTGCCTAGGCCAGGAGCATCTGTGCAGTCATAATCTGCATGAGAGAAAATCACCTGCAGACACTTATCTTTCAAGTTCCCTTACACCAGAGGAGACCCAATGAGATCTAACACTAAAAAATCCTTTGCAAACACAGCTCACGGGTTCCTGTAGAGAAAAGGCTCTGCAGCAGCAATGGAAGAGCAATGCTGCCATCTGCAGCCACTCAGAATTGAAGCCTCCTTATTTGGAAAAATCAATCCATGTATAGATGTCATCTATCCTGCATTTTATCCTTTGTAACCACCTCCAAATCCATTTGTGGAGCACACTGTGCCACTGGCCAAGGCAGGAAAATTTCAATCCATGCTTTAGGCTCATTTACAACACACATGGGGGAGGCTTTATGCTGTCACAGCCCTAGGGAGCAGTGACCACAGCACTGCAAAACTGGCAGGATGAGAAAGTTTGTCTTTATTAAAGGTATTAAAGTTCAGCTGAAACCTCCTTATAAAAACTGAACAGTACATGGCACAGAAAACTGCATCAGAGAATATTCTGCACACTGATTAATATACCAGAACTATTCTAAGCCTGCCATTAGTAAGAAATTATTACTGCTACAGAACTGTTTGTCTTTGTGATAGGGAAAGACAGGGCTACTGGATTAATAAAAGGGCTTTTATATCAAAAAGTGTGATTTTTCAAGCACTACAAGCATGGCAGATGAAGACCATCTTTCTTTTGTGACCATGTTTTAATCCATGTGCAAAAATACAACTTGAGTAATACAAAAGAATCAAGCATAGCATAATTAACTGAGTAACATTCAGACAGTTTATTGGGTAAGAAGAAAGGCCAGAAGATGCTTCAGGACACAATAACAGATGGGTTACAGAGCTGTTCATCTACCAGTGCACACTCATCACACCACAATACAGCTCATCAAGAGTGACCTGAAAGAAGTTTTTGAAGTTTATATTCAGGGAAAATAGCAAGGGACAGGGAAAAGTGGGGTAGAGGAAGAGAGCCAGCATCTTTATCACAAAGCAAACCAATAAATGAACCTCTCTTACTACTCACTGATTATATGTGAAGATTATTTTGGCCTAATTACATTGGTTAAGTCACCCTTTATGTTAGTTTGTATCTAAAATGTTTTCTAGTACTAACAAGCTTTTTGGAAAGCACACAGAGATAAAACACTTTTTACTTTCAAAGCTCTCTATGACAATGATGTCAGCTCAGCACTCCTGTAAGGTAGGCAAAAATTAGCTGTTTTCTGAGACACAGACAAGTTCAATGACTTCCTCAAAACCATGGTGAAGAATGTGTTAGCTATTACTAATATCCTTAAGAACCTGGAATGATACTGTTTTTCAAAGAGAGGGAATTGGAGGCAACCAGCATCTGCTAGTAAGGAATTACCAAATTTTCTTCTCAGTTTTAATAGTAAAAATACTTTGAATCTCCCCCTACCTCAGATAGTGTTCCACATACATATTTTTGTACTAATGAGCTATTTCATCTTAGTAACAAAAAGCCCTGGTCCTTTCCAGCCCTAAGTAGACATCCTACCCAGGAAAGGGTAGTCAAGATACAGTAAGAGTTAAATACTCCAGGGCACAAATGATCTTCCCATTATTACAGTTATCAAAGATACAAGCCAAGTTACTTTAAGGAATTTAGCTGGAGTACTGTAGTTTTTGTAAAAGAAGTAGAGAAAAGATAACTAACCATTCTTTGAAACTGAAAGCTATTCAAAAGCAAGCTATCCTAAAATGAAGCACACAGCTGCTACAAAGGGCAGGATTAACCCAATAAACCTGCATATCCCCTATTGCAAGGTTAACAGATTTGTCAGCTCAGCCCTTACTTATCCCTACAAAAGCTTTTGGTTTGCAGAAATGTGAAATGGGTATTGGAGACAGGCTCTTCTTCATTCTGTCCTCAAAGAAGCAACAGTAGAAATTCTGTTGTGTATATCTGCATTGAAAACAGTTTCCAAAACCTTCTGAGTATCTCCCTCCATCTGAGCTGAACTTTTGCATTTTCTCCATGTGCTTTTAATCCCAACAAGTATTTTGCTGTAGAAAGCAGTTGTTGAAGTCCATCTTTTCATGTCCTGTGCCTAGCCAGAACAGAGAGATCATTTGCCCATTTTAATAAATAAAGGATGAAACTGTGGCTCATTAAATAGGCCTGAAAAGATTCCTTCCCATTTTCAGCTCAGATATAACTGAGTAACACTGGATAACATGAAGCTGTAAAACCAGTCTCTAATTAGCTGTAGCAGATAATCTGGAACCATCAGCCCAGCTTTACTGCTGTCAGTACAACCCACTAAAGGGACAATTGGCTCTTCCAGATTTACACCACGAGGGCATAACTTACCTATGACAGGTGCAGGGTAACACCGTGTGAGTTTATTGCTACTTTATTGCTTGTGTGTAAAAGCCCTTCATCCACTGCTTCACACACACACTTGTTTTCAAAAGCAAGGCTGTGACCTGGCACCAGTAGTTCAACACCTGTGTCAATTCCTCTGAGCTTTCCACAGCTCCTGAAATGAGCTTTTCATGAAAAGGACTAAATAACAGGACTAAATAACACAGCAGAGAATTCAGCTGCCACTAAGCAGTACGTGATGGATGAAATCCAGCTTTGCACTGGAAGGCACGTGTTTTCCCCATTATGTTTGGCATGTTTTTCACACAGCTACATAACTGCTGAAACAATCAGCTCTCCAAAGGGCCACATGAACAGCAAGTGGCAAGATCTGCAGGAGGAACCAAAGCAGCACTGGAAGGTATAGAGTGGGGAAAAGAGGTGGGGAACTTTCCTTCAGAGATCACTTAATTGTGATTCAGTGACATAAACACTGGACTCCATCAGGAAAAATCTTGTTAACAAAATTGGTTTCTTCCTGTTTGCAGTCCTAATTTTTATGCAGAGCCAATGCAGTAATCCAGATTTGTTTCTTGTAACACTATATCTTCCTTGTTTGCTGAACTGAGCTTCTTATAATAAGATGTTTCACTATAATGGTGTGAATACTCAAAATAAACAGAGAAAAACAAATGAAAAAAATTGCTTTTTTAAATCAAGAATTTGTTTTCCACCTATGTATCCATTAATCCATAGCTATTCAGAGAAATCTGGCAGTCTGTCAGCTCCCCCTTAACTCACAAACTGTTATTTCAGAGAGTAAATTCTAAGCAAATACAAAAATGGAAAACATTTGTTTTTCTACTCCTCGAGGGCTTTCCAGTTGCATGGTTTGCATTTACATCTTCAGCTTTTGTAGCAGAATACAGATTTACTGGTTCTGGCCTAAAGTTTGTGCAGTGGGCTATTTGTGCTTTATTTTAGCACCACAACCCACAGAGATTTATAACTCTGAAATTTCTAGACTATATGGGACAAGCAGAAGCAATAGTTCATGAATCAATATCTAGTGCATTTCAGGGAGCTTGGAAATAAAAGCTCGAAATTTGGCTAGGAAAAGTAAAACAAAAATTAAAACATACAAGAGATGAAATACAAGAGAGTGAACTAATGGCACCTAGGTTGTGATGCTAAACATTTGGCAGTGTTTTCTGATTCCCATACGGGAATCACTGGACTCTTTCACCACTGTAAGAAAAGAAGTGATAAGAGCAATCTTTGTGCTTGTGAACTGAACAGAGAGTGTGATTTGAGGCTCTATCTTTCATTGAACTGACAGTGAAAAAATTAGGTGGCAGAAGGATGAGGTTCTTTAAACATTTCCTTGCCCTTATGTCACCTTGCTCCTCAAAGCAAAGCCACACAGTTGTCCCCTTCTGAAGAACTGACAAATCACTTTTTTGAAGTCTGTTGTGTAAGCTACCCAAGACCAGAAATCGTAACATTCACCATCGACAGTGCAAGGTGGTCTTTCCACTCTTCTCACTGTCCATTGGCATGAACAGTGAATTAGGAGGCCTGACCCAACAGCTCCTTTCACAGTTTGGGCAGAGCACCAGCTGGTGCCAAAGTGATGCCAAAAACATAGAAAAGCCCCAGCAGCAGATTGAGCTTGGCTGTCCGCTGAGGAATTTTGTTGAAGCTCTGACTCCGGAATTGTCTTTCCAGTGAAAATGCCATGGGGATGGTGAGCAGTGGCAACGCCATGCTGATGGTATAGCGTGTGGCCAGCACACAGAAGATCAGGTAGGGCAAGAAGAGCAGCACGGTGTAGAGAATATAGGAGAAGGTGGGGCCGATGAGGATGGCCAGGGTGACAATTCCCGCCTGCCGGTCCGACTCCATGTCCCGCGTGTTGTTGCTGTGCAGGATGGCCTCGGTGCTGAGGGCCAGAGGGACGGCGTAGAGCAGGGGCGACACCGACAGGTAACCGACCTGCACTGCGTGCGCAAACATGACGGCCAGGGGCCCGAAGGTGATCAGGATCACCACGTCGCCAAGGGCAACGTATTTAAATCCAATCCCTGCGGCAAGACACAAGAACAAAATCAAGCATCGTTAAATAGCTCAGATGGCAGAAGAGAATGGATGGCAGGACAGTTCAGCCCTTTCCCATAGGAATATTGCAAAGCAACCAAAGCACGTGCAGCTGTGGACAAGAAACATGTTATCTCTTTTTGGTTTTTTAAGGTAAGGATTTCTCCAGACAAACAACGGAACAAATACTAAGGGCCAGGTTAAAACCATCTGGAAGTACCTGTCTCTGCAGAAATCTATAGAAATAAGGTGCTTTTCAGCGTGATCATGCATACTAGAACCTGATCCTGAAGAAATACAGAAAATGCTCAGAACAAATGCAAAACTGACAAGATGCTTTCAGGGAAACCCACGTAAGTGAAAGTCTGACTGTAGTCCTGACATTCAAGCCTG
Organism: Cettia cetti; assembly: GCA_013401135.1. Taxonomy (NCBI): domain Eukaryota; kingdom Metazoa; phylum Chordata; class Aves; order Passeriformes; family Sylviidae; genus Cettia; species Cettia cetti. The sequence goes on from VZUI01050518.1 coordinate 35,940, forward strand.
AAAGTGTTGATGTTATAAAAGAGTTCTTTCCCAGGCTTTCTTCTGGTAAACAGAAGAACAATGTTTTGTAAATATAGAAATGTTTACATTCTTTGTATGGGAGGGACTTTCTTCTGATGTCCCTCTGGGATGACCAATTGGTAGAAAGGTTTACCTTTTGTACTACCAATCAAACTGGCCTCTGA
>VZUI01050519.1:0-27074 GCA_013401135.1 Cettia cetti
GGGCGCTGCTGCTCCCGCGGGCCGGCGGCCCATGCGCCCGGGGCAGGGCGAGGGGCCGCCCTGCACGCCCGGCTCCGGCTCCAGCGCCGCCGCTCCGCGCCGCCGCCACAACTCACTCTGGCGTCGCCAGGACAACGAGCGCCCGCCCTTCGCCGAGCCCCCTCCCTCCTTTCCTCCTCCCCGCCCTCCCTCCCCGCGGCGCCGCCCAGCGCGGGGGCTCCCACGTGGGGCCGCCACGCCAATGGAAGGCGGTGATGCGGTCGGAGCAGGCAGAGAGGAGCTGCTCTCCAGGCGGGAGAGGATGCCAAGGGCGGCGGGAGGCGGTGGCCGGCAGCCCTCGGCCACCTGCCCCTTCGGTTCTTCCGCATCACCTGCCCAAAGAAACCCTCCGAGGCCGCAGTGTCGACAGCAGAGCGCTGCGGGCAGGTTTTTGGACAGAGGATGTACTGTCCCTCCTCTGCCCAGCCCAATCCGCTGTCCTACATCCCGTCCCCATCCCTTGGGATGTAGGAGCATCGCTGCAGGACCGCGGGCACACAGGTGCGGGGGATGCCGCCCAATGGCTCTGTTGCTCCAAAGTATTATTAATGCAATATATTGTTGGTACCAAGCGAGACTTGATTAGGTGTATACTTTAAAAAAAATGTAATGTAAACGTGGTATCACCCTCTTGTTAGTGCATATCCTTACATTGTTTGGAGCTGGGCTAGGCTGCTCCGAAGCCTCGCAGGCTTTAACAAGCCAGAGCTAATAAGCCAGGCTGGGTGTAAATTCATTCCTCGAAGAGCCACTTAGGAAGCTCAACACCAGTTCTGGAACTTGCAAGTAGTTGCACTCCAGAAGGTTCAGCAGAAGCCGTCTTTGGTCCAACATGACCTTTTGGCCCAGCAGACTTCAAGCAGCCGTGGTCACCCTGCCTGGCCCACACAACTTCTGTGAGGGAGCAAAGAGAGTGCTAGCAAACACTATCACATGCAAAATAAGGTGGGGAAGGGTTATACCGAAGGATTTGGCCACAAACTGAAAAGCACTTTTTGTAGTGAGAGTGCTGTGACACTGTGTTCTGAGCAGAACATTACTGTCAAAGTCAAGGCTTGCTGGAGGCCACAGAAGTAGGATGGTGGTGAGGGACAGTTGATTTCTGAGAGCAATCGGCTGGTCATGCTTCACCGCCTGCTCTGACTACAGCCCAGGGAACCAAGGGTGGGTACTGCCAACCACCCTTCACGAGAGACCAGTGAGGAGTGGTTCCTGTTCCATGGGAGCATATATTCAGGAGCATCAGCAGCTTTTACCCTTGCTATCCCAGACAGGAATATCACCAGCCCAGCTTTTCAAGGCATTTTCCTCATTTTCTCTCTACACTTGCTAGTCAGTCCTGTATGTGACTCCTGTGGCACCTCTTTTCTGAGCAAAGAAAATTCAGTTCAACCCTGAATAAAATTATGGCTACAGTCTTGCCCTGCTTTTAGCTTTATCCTCAAGGCTCGTTTCATCAGAGCTTTAAGCCCAGTATTTGGTACATCTACCAGTAAATAAAATTTACATCTCGTTTAAACCATTTCTTTGGTTCTGTGCTTTAAATGTCAAAGTATGTGGCCTCTGTAAAAAGTAACCTATGCACTTAGGTTGCCTGAGTTTTGTTTAAGCTTACCTAGAAAAACAAGATGTCACAAATGCCTGGGCTGCTGTGGCTCTTGGGACCTTTGGGGACAATGTGTCTTACAGAAGGCTTCTTCTCTGTGACTCTCAGTCCTCTGCTCCAAGGCCTTTTCAAGCAATTTGAGGCACTTGCTGACTGCCATATCCCATGGAAGATGACATTTCTGTCGATGTGTGACCCAGCTGTCTTTTTTTTTTCTTTTTTTACCAATATTTCTTGTGTAGACAACAGGAATGAGAAATTAAGCCAAACTCATTCTTTGGCAAAATCAGGTGGTGTTTTAGTATGGTAAAAGATGGTTTATAATACATTACTTGGAAACTCTGCTGCTACTTTAACATTTTTATGTTTAGAAAATCTTCTTTTAAAATATGTGGCTAGAGGTAGAAAAGAAGATTAGAACAGCCTAGTCCATGATAAAGGAAAATTTCAATTCAATGGGATTGCTGTAAAGGTCCTTATTTATTTTTCTCAGCAGTTGCATTCACTCGCTTGCCTGCAGCTTTAGTTGCTGTGGAGGTTTTCTTCTGTAAATTCTTCAAAGTGATGGATTTTCCCTTTGAAAGAATGCTTGACTGTAGAGAACTACAGAAATGTAACCTTTTTTATTTTTTCCTGTACACATGTGATGCTTTGAGCTTTGAAAAGACGTGTGTACTGCCACCTCTTTTGTTAATTTACATGCCAAGAGCCTAAGAATTTGCATTAATGGCTTCATACTCCCCAACTGAAAGGCAAGGGCAGTGACCTCCCACTCTTGCCCATTAAATGTCATCTGAAATACATGTTCCTCTCCTCAGACTAGTAAGACATTCAGCATTTCGTGAATCAAAGAAGCACAAGGCTTATTTTTATTGATTAAATGTTATGGTTGTAGCAAGAAGCACTAGTGTACAAGGTGTTGCACATATGCACCCTCCCCAATGCTTACAACTTACACAGACAAAAGACAAGGGAAGAAAAACCCAAAAAAGCAACATTTTAATCTCTGTTTTAGAAGCAGAAAGCTATGGCACAGAGCTGAGGAGGAGAATTTGCCAAGATCACTCAACTGAATCAGCATCTTAACCACAAGCTATTCCTGCTCTTGTTGGTTCTTATACTTTTGATGTATTCCAGCCTGATAGATAGGTAAAAGTAATAATTTGTAAAGTTACAGCCTTGGACTCTAAAAAGATAATGATCAAAGTCCAAGTTCTCATTGGGCATTAACACAGAAATATTTCTCTTATTTAAGAGTCCATCCAGAACCAAAGGTAACAGTCATTGTCCTGTAAAAATCAGTAACAAGGCACTTTAAATGCACACCTTTGTCCAGGGATAATGTCAATCAAATCCCAGTACAAATCCTGTGAAAAAGCCATTTAGTATTTTCACAGAAAGGAAAAGATTGTGGGGTAGGAGCAGCAGCCTGGGACTCAGGACTGCTGAATTTGCCAGCTTTATGTCATCTAAGCCCACCCCGGGTTCTGTGGAAGCACACCAGGTTCCCACAGGATAAAGTCTAAATGCCAGCCATGCACTGTAAATGCGTGAAATCAAAGATTGCCTTTTACCACAAATTCTATAGAGGTTGTACTGAACAAGCCCTTCCTCTTGACTGGAACTCAGAGGTAGAAAGTCCTCAGTGATTGAGTGCACACTGACACTGGCCATGCTTTGGAGTTGTGATCTCAGCATGGACAGCAGGACCCAGCCTGATGCATTTTTATCACCATTGCAATACAAGGCTTCTTCAGTGCTGTGGAAGTCATGATGCCATAAACCCCCTCTTTGCCAAAAGCATTATAGAAATACGAGGCTTCCTCTGCAAGGGCCTTTTTCCTGACACTGCAAAATGTCAGAGAAAGTTCAGTTCTAACACATTCAAAGATGCCTAAAAATACTGAATATTATTCATACTCCCAAAGAACTAGTTTTTATTTCAAGTGAAAAATGTTTCATAATTAGAAAACAAAACATTCATGAAGATCTACATGCAATTCATCATCTGAAGAATTTTAATCATTTAGCCTCAGATAATTCATCTTTGATCCATAAACTGTAAGTGTCAACATTTCTTGAGGTGTTTTCACAGACTTTTGAGGACAATCTTGAGTTCATTTATCTGTGTGTCTGCTGCAGGGCCTGGTAAAACATTCTGTTACAAAACTGATGGCTGCAATGGTAGGAGTGTTTAGATAGCAAAAAAACAGGGATGTTAAACCAAAATAGCAAAGCTTTCATTAATTTTTCAGGCTCTGTTATGTACCTTTTAGCTTTTGGCTGCAACTAATCAATTTGAATGTTCATATAAGTTCTGACTTTAGGCAATGAATTCTTTAAAATGTCTTATATTGCATTTAAGATGCTGTTGTGCAATGTATGTACATTAAGAAAAGCTTTTGCTTTTGAGGATAGAATGCATCTTTAGAATCTATTTTACCTCTCTGACACCCAATATAACCTTTGAGAGATTAACTCTTGAGCTACCTAATAGGTTTCCTTCTGGACAGCTAGATCCTGTCATTCTTTACTGTATTCTTTGGCATGAGAAGGACTGATTTTCCGCTGTAAATATGAAAGGTTACTTTAAATAACATTAAGTTTGGAAAAAGAAATCAAGTGCTGATCAATTGAATGCAACAGGTATATAATATCCTAGAAACTTTTTACCCATTTACCTCTTCTGTGATCTGAAAACTATTTAGACTAAAGAGAAAGTTCAAACACTAAATTTAAACAACAGCTTTGAAAGAAAAAGAACAGCTGTTCTCTAAGAATTATGTCCCTACTTACTACACCCTATACTTGTTAAAAGGTGGGCTCCTGGATCTCTTTGGTAAGAAATACGTGGATTCCTCACTCATGGCTCCTAAAGACTAAGCATTTATTTCACGGTGCCCTATATTTCAGTGTAAATATTCCAGGTCAACCCTCTATCCACTGTTATTATTGTTAGCTTACATCTCTGTCATCCTCAGAGTTGTCAGTCTGTATTTCCATGATTAGAATGTTTATTTCTTCAAAGAAGCTGGCTCCCTCCACAGCCTGTGTCCACGGACAGCCAGCGTCTTCCATGGTTGCTCATTGCTATAACAAAACACCTTTGCAAACATTAAGTTAGGATTGTTCTGAGCTGTATTTTGGATTTGTGCTGAACACACAATAATATAGATATTAGTAGTAATATTGATAATATAGAGATATTTTTGTTATGCCTGAGCAGGGCTTACACAGAGACAAGGCTTTTTCTGCTTTTTGTATAGCCACGCTGGTGAGGAAGTTGGGGAGTTGGGAAGAGACGCAGCCAGGACAGGTGACCCCAGCTGACCAGAGGTTTATTCCAGACCATGTGAAATCAAGCTAAGAATATAAAGCGGAGAGAAGAAGGAGGAAGGGGGATGTTTGGGGTGATGGTGTTTGTATTCCCAAGTAACTATTGCACAGAATGGGGCCCTGCTCTCCTGGAAGAGACTGAACACCTACCTGCCCATGGGAAGCAGGGAATTAATTCTTGGTTTGCTTTGCTTGTGTGCATAGTTTTTCTTTCCCTAAGAAACTGTCTTTATCTCAACCCACGAGTTTTTACTCTTCTGTTTCTCTCCGTGATCCCACTGCTGGGGGATTGAGCAAGTGGCTGTGAGGGGCTTGGCTGCTGACTGAGGTTAAACCACAGCAGTCCATTTTCTCCGCACAGTTTTCAAGATATGAGCTCTGTGCTTTGCTTGAACAGGACACCTTGAGAGTGCCTTGGGAGAGCTACATTCAAACAAGTTCTCCAAAACACATTTTCTGTGTCCTCTTTTATCTGAATTAAATGTGCCTTACAAGTTAGTCACGTATGCTGCAAAAGGTTGTAGACTGCGCACAAACATGTTTAATGAAGCTGAATATTGCAAGCATAAGCAGCAAAAATATTTTGTTTACTTAACATTTATACACACTCAAGTAAAAGCTTGTTACGTTTGGTTGGCTAAGCTTGTTTTCAAAAGGGACCTAGAAGGCTGAAGAAGTTAAAGAAATCAACATATACATAACAACACAATCATTCATATTAGCATTCTAGTTAAGTCAATGATTAATTCTCCTTTGAGGATGAAGTGGTGGTAAAACAACTCTAGCCTAATATCTAGTAGCAATATTACAGTCAACTCAAAATTCCAGATTATATCAACACATGCCTATGTAATACGGGAGAAACTTTCAGACCTGAAGTTTAAAGAGAAATCAGAATAACCATATGCTTATTTGAGTATTTAAATATAGGTTGAAACTAGCTGCTCTCCACCACTGGCTTGTAGATATCTGCTCTGTCTGCAAATAAAGAGGTCAGTAGACTTTCTTACTGACTTTAAATGGCTGAACTGGAAGAGCAGGATAATGTCACAGCAGCAGCAGCAGAAAGGGGAATTTCTGAAATACATTGGCTCTTGTCAGAAATTAGTATGAACTCCAGTGTGAAGATGAGAGACACTACAACAGTATCTTTTTGAGAACACGACTAGCTGCTCTGTCTTGGACAATCTGGGTAACTGGAATGTTGTAACTGAGCATTGAATTAAGGACAGTGAGATTTTTCCCTGCTGATAAAGAGTTCTCTGTCGTATTTGTCAATAAAGATTGCAATACCATGAAGCAGTGCCCAGCTGGAGGCTGTAAGATCTGCACTGGAGAGAAAACTGAAACCTTCTGCAGCAGGTCAGTCTTTTCATGCTGACTCAGAAGACAGGAAATTGAGCCTTTCCTCTTGGGGACAGTGAAAGATAGTATGGGATGCCTCATGCAGATGAGGAGAGCGAGCACAAATGCCTGGAAAAAGCAGCTTTCCACAGACTTTAGTTTCTGGCTACAGCCAAGAGGGAATTTCTTCTTTCAGCAGGCCTGGAGAATGGGACTTCCAATATCCAAACCAAGAAGCTGAGGTGGCAACCCTAATTTCCTTGTTCTGACTCTGTCCTTAAGTATGTGTTCTTCAAGGTCTCAAAAAGTCTTACTTACAATTCCCTCAGGCTTATTAAAAGTTCTTATCCTCCTCTCCTGTCTCTCCAATTTTCTTTCTAGGGAAAAAGAAGTTACTGAAAATGACCACGGACAATCTTATGGCTTTAGAGATGGAAACAGAAGCAGCTGAGTTAATGGATGATCTAGTGGCTCCAGATAGAAGTTGGTAGGCAAATATATTTTCTGCTGGGATAAATCCCTGAGAAACCTGATCTGATGTCCTTGCTTGGAGTAAAAGTTAGGAGTAGAGGTCTTCTGAGGCCATTCTAACCTGAGTAATCCAGTCATCCTATGAAAATGAGGAATCTGCTTTACAGAAACCTGTGCAGATGTTAGTGTAGAGAAGATGGTTCTCATTTAGAAAACAAACTATATATTTTGAAAAGATTGTATTAGGCCAATTATTTTACAGTCTGAAGTGACATAAAACTGACAGAGGAACTTCTGTTTTCCTAATGTTAGCCTATAGAGAGAGCACTGTAAATCTTTCAGCATTGATGCAGTCCTACAAGATTCAACTGGATATAACCAGGACCACATTTTTAATTGGGGAAGCACAGAATAAAGGATTAAAAACATTGCTAAGAAGCTTTGACATTACCTTTGTGATTATGAAAAAGATTATTTTAAAAAAGGGCATTTGCAACCTCATGTTATCTGTACATCAAAGAAAAATATATTTGCCTTGATTCTAAGGTAAGTTTATATGGTTTTAAAGATCTTCATGAACAGGTGAGGTAAGGAAGAGAGAGGCTGTGAGTTCACATTTTTGCTTTAATATTTTCCACTTCTATAGTCTCTTTTATCTAAGGTTTTCAAAGCACTCTATGGACATTAATGAATTAAGCCTCACAGCAGTCCTGAGAGAAAAGGTAATGATTTAAAGATTGAAATTCAAAGAGATGAATGGATATAAATGGGAAATAGCCTTCTTAAAATATCATATACTATTCAGACCATATGGAATATCCCCTGTTTTCCTCTTTCTATGTATCTGTCTATCCCATGTGCCTTCAAGGCAATTCACAGGACTGGAAAAATTGGTAAGAAGTGTTTACAACTGTTTATATACAGACAGATTGGATGCAATGACAACATGGTAGCAGAAATAAACAGGGAATAGATCAGACTGAAAAAAATGTTGTTTTGAACATGTTAAGCTTAATTTTGGCCTTTAGAGGTAACAGATTTTACAGAACACTTTCATACTGAAGTGGATTTGCTTTACAAATTACCACATTCAGGACTGTATGAAGTCACTTAGCCAAGACAGTAGAGATGGAGAAAGGCTCTCCTGCTCAGAATAAAACCCAGTCTCTGAACACAGGGCATAGCAAAGAAAGGAGTCCTGGTTCTCACTGGAATGCACAATATATAGTACCTTTAAATGCACTTATGTCTTTAATGACCAGCTGCATTCCTGTGTCTTTGCTAACCTGACAAGTTTTGTATATAAGTAATTCTATTGATAGCTGGCAGAATTCATCCCAAAGGATGCAGTGTCGTGTGCAATGATAAAAACAGCATCTTTCAGAAGGGAGGCAAAGCCTTTGATGCACAGGGACATGAAATTTCAGGAGGTCTGTGAAGCCTTGCAACTTTTCTTCCCCTTTTATCTTTCTATTGGTCACAGATACACTTTCCTCTCAAGCACATTTGCAGTTCTCCAAGCTGTAAAATTTCATAAGCAAGACCCAAAGGGGAAGTGTCTTGTGTCTTCCAAGGAGGATATGTGCTGTAATCATGTAATGAGAGATCCCTCTTGATGTACACCTTTCATTCAATGCAAGAGTCAACAGTCATGTTAAGGACATGTAATTTCCTAACTCAGAAGTTCTTGCTGTCCTGAGGCATAAGGAAATTAACCTCTTTGCAATTCATTTTTTTTTCCAATTTGTTTTCTTTTATTCATGCTTTGAACAAAGCTAGAAACTGAGAAGTATCTGCTTACAGAGAAAATAGCTTCACATCAATCAAGAAAACCTGCAATTACAAGTGGAAGCTCATTTCACACTCTATAAAAAGCAAACAAGACCGGAGTTGTAATACATGGATATCATCTTTTATTTACAATTATAATAATCAAGCTTCAAGATAAACATCTAGGAGCAATTTTTCCTTCCTGTAGGAGGACATATATCCCTCTGAAACTTCTCTAAAGTCTTAGAAAGTAAAAGCAGATGTACAAAGTCATGCCAAAATGCAGTTTTGTTCGAAGTCCTACCCCTAGCAGAGCTCAGTAACCGAAGCCTGTGAGGAAATACAGGAGCAAACCAAGCACAGTTATATTTATGTACTGTGTAGTCCCAGCTCCCAGTAATTTGTGGCTCATAGCCTGAGCCAGGCAATGCCTCTTGTTCTTGTATCAGACAAGAGTAAGTGAATACTCCCAAAGCTTCTTCTGAAAACAACAGCTGGGCATCGCAGGCACCCAGGCATCCCACACCATTTCCTCAACTCTTTCCACTGAAATAGGTAAAACTCTGTGTGAATTCCCCTAGGGATGCAGGGGGAAGACAAAGCAAAACTCTTCTCATTGCTGCCCAATGAAAGGACAGGAAGAAATGAGCCTGAGCTGAAATACAGGAAATTCTGGTTCAATATTTTTAAAGTTTTGGTTTGGTTTTGTGGGGGTTTTTTTTGGTGGGTTTGTTGCATTGATTTTGGGGTGTTTTTGGGGGTTGTGTTTGTTTGTTTGTTTGTTTGTTTGTTTGTTTGTTTGTGGGGTTTTGGTTGTTTTTGTTTTTGTTTTACGTTAAGTATGATCAAATGCTGGAACAGGTTGCTAATGTGGCTGACTCTGTTTGGTCAGGGGGCAAAACTAGATGAACTCCAGAGATGCCTACCACCCTCTGCTACTCTGAGTAATACTCCATGAAATACCCTTGTATAGCAAATAGTTGTGTGTTGCAAAAGGTCCAGATTCAAAGAATTTATATTCTTTCTGGCTTGAACCAGAACTTGAAACTTCAGCTTCTGCAGCCCAAGCACTTGTATCCTGTAGGGATGTCTGCTGCTAGGCCAGAAAGTCACATACCCTGAGTCATTCTCCACAGCTTCACAATTAAGACATTCCTCCAATATGTAGACAATTACCTGATATGTTTCTCTTTAGTTGTCTTGTATGAGCAAGAAAACCACCTTTGAAATAGGGGCTGTTCCAGCAAAAGCTTCTCTTTATTTTTTTTCTTTTTTTTTTTTTCCCAAACCTTTTGTGTAGCACATGCTTGTGCACCAGCATTTTGTCATCATCAGAACCTGGATTTTTCAGCTACAAAAGTACAAGCAAGAACTTGAACTAACCATTTTAATGACTGGTAATGAATATAAGATCAAAACAATCTCTCTGGTCCTTCAGCACATAGATTATAAGTAAGCAAAATAACACATAGAAAAGGAAAGAAATTGAAGCTTTTGAGACGTCTGCAAAATTCAAGCTCCCAAACTGGGGTTCACCACAAAAATCTTGGCTGCTGGATAGCTCTGTGACCCTACAGTAGCACACGCAATAATAACAACTAAAATGCACATCAAAGACAGTTTTAATCAGGTTTTGAAGAATAAAGGAATAAAGGAAACATGTTTGTTCCCAAGACAGGTTAGCTGAATATTGAGTTGTCTTCTTGTTCACTCCTGCTGCTGTCAAATCCACCTGCTATGGTCTCTCGCTTTCTTTGTAAACTGTAAAACTATCAATGGTTTCTAGTTATCACACTTTGTCCTATTTAAACACCATATAATCAAATTTTCATTTCAGTTAACAGGAACTGTCTTTCTTTTTGTGAGTACCTGCTCCTGCGCTAATTGAATCAGTTCAAGCAGTTACAGAAAATTAAAGCCCATCCAAACATTAACCAAAATTTACTGGAGTGCCAAACAAACCTAAAACATTTACTTTATACTGGCAGTCCTAACCTGTGACACCCTCAAATGCAGAAGATATGCAGGGGGGAGGGAAGAACAGTTGCAGGTGAAACCCAGCTGGGAAATGTGCACTGAACACCTCTGTGTATAAAGCAGTTGTTAGCACAGAGAGCTGAATGAACCAGGCAAGAGGGAGCGTGAGAAAGAGCAGGAGCCACAGCGTGAGCTGGGCCTGCCCTCTGCAGTGCTCCTGACTTTGGTGGCAGCGTGTGCCTCAGGGGAACATCTTTCTGCCCTTTTATGCACTGTTAAAGCTGAGCAGGAGTAGGGAAAAAACCTTAAGGAACCTCAAGATCAAAGGTAACAACTGGATGATGTTTATTTTGGCTAAGTTCTTTGCAGTCAGTGTCTTCTATGCTTTTTGAAGGAAGGAATCTTTTTCTTTCTTGAAGATTAAAATAAAATTAATAAAATAAAAATCCCTGTATTTCTCTGGTAATTTCACTTGAAATCTAGCTTCTACTGCTTATGCCTTGTAGGAGAAATTTCTCTATAGGAATTGCATATAGAGACCTTGAACGCAAAAATAATCCATACCCTAAATCATAGGATCAATCCTGTAAATACAAACATGCTTGCCTTTCCCACTTCCCAACTTAATTTGTTAATTTATTTTTGTTTAATTTTATTACTTCTCCATCTGGGTGGGGGAGAGGGGGAGTGGAGCAAAGAATGTTATGACTATTGACCTGAGACAGTCTCCTGGAAATAATCTAACAGCAGGGAACAGCAAGTCCTTTTCAAAACCAATGAAGCAAGAAAATGCTGTTGACCAAGCTATTGTGAGAGATTTGAGGAAGGGGAGGGGGGGGAAATTATGGAAAAGAAGGAAGAGAAGGGATAAAACTGTGCCTTAGACTCATATTTACTATTTCCTTTAAAAGAAGTGCACATATTTCCAAGGCCATCACTTTTATGGTGATCTCTGTCGTAACTAGCCCTTGTTCCAAAGAGATGCTGTTTTTAGCAGCAGTCAGATGTCATGCTTAGGTTTACAAGTGCAGTTTTGCTCGCTGCGTGCAGTGCTCCACAACCTTGGATTTTCCTTGATCTGTCTCTCCTCACAATGCCCTGTGGTAGCTTGGAAAAACAAGACAGTATTTCTGTAGAATTAATATCTGTTTATGTCTTTCTTCAGGGGAGCTCCATGGTTTCTCACTGCCTGAGACATGAGAATTCTGAAATCTTCACGTGTTTATTTAAATGCATTTTAATTTGGTATAGCTGATAGGAACAAACAAGCAAACAAACCAACCAACCATATTCCCAGTCCTAATGAGATCAGCAACATTGCCAGAACCATGTTCCCTGGGAAATTATGGCCTTGGAGAGGCCCTGAGGGTGAGGAGGACCTTGCTCAGATGTAACAAAACCTATTTTGTAACTTCAAGATGCTACTGCGAGTCCCAGCCGGGTCAAGCACTGCAGCAAAGTTGGTCTTAGGAACACAGGTAGTACAGATATTAACAATCTGCTTTCTAAAGATACTTTTCTCTCTACAGAAACCCCTTTTGTTTTAGAATTACAATGGACAATACTGATATATTATTGTATCTGTACCTAACAGTAGTTAAAAACATAACAAAGTACCTATATAAGCTCCCAAATAAACAACATTCAGATTCTTAAAGAACTTAAGAAAGACTACAAATGATGGTTGTGTGAGAGAAACTTCCCACTCAGGATTGGGGGTTTGTTTGTGTTTAATGATCTTTGGTTCTTTTTGCTGATCCTTCATTGTTTTTGTGCATGTGCACAGACACGTGGAATAGGTTCTCACTCAAATACAAAACCCTTGATGTTAATTCATCTTTTGAGTTAATCCATTTCCACTGAAAGTCAAGAGACTGAAATTATTATTGTTGGCGCTGACAACTGGGGCCTCCATCAGGAACCTGTAGCAGTGGGTTTGACTTTCCTGATTTCTCCTTTTTCCCCAGATCAGGCCCACTAATCTAAACTGTACATAAACAAAGGGAGGTCATTGTTTGTGAGCATTAGAAAATCCAACACTGAAGTTGTGTATGAAGTCTGGCTTATATTTATGGTATTTGTTGGTGAAACAGACCCTATTTTCCCACCACATCATAAAGGAGAGTGGAGTCCTGCTCTGAACTGAGCAGGAAATCATCTATTCTTTTTACTCAGATATGTGTAGCCACTATTCACACAGAGAAACTTTGTGAACAAGTTAGCACATATTTACATTTTTAACTATGATATCACACTTCAGGATTCTTTTTCTAAGGACAAATTCCATGCTTATTTCAAGAAGTAAAAACCAAAACAGAGGAGGCAAGTTTTAAGAACTTCATATAGTTATCTATAAAAGAAATTTCCTCTATTGTATCAAAGACAGATGTTCTGCAGAAACACCAGCACCAATGCACAGGGAAAAAAAAATCTAACTATTGATGAAATAGTCAGGATACTTTTCCCCATGTTTAGGTATCAAATAAATAGCCAAAAAAATGTGGAATAAAAAAAAAGAAGAAAAAGACTAAACAAAAAAGCCACAAACCACCTTTTGGGATGAAAGCAAGCATGTGTAATGGAAGCCCAAAGGGTAATATATTCAGAAGCTGTAAGTGCTCAAAATGAAGGCTTAGAATGAAAGCAGCTCTTCAGCCATAACTCTACTGTCACTAACATAAAGCTATAATCTTTTTTTCCTATGTTCTCATTATTATCCAAGCACTAAGTGTCAGTTAAGAAGATGTAAGAGAGCAGGAATTTTCAGTGGGGTGGAAATCTTTCGAAGCCTGTTTTCTTATGTATAGGAATGTTACAATTTTCTCCTGGCTTTTAACTAATCTTGGGTTTACTGCTGCTGTGACAACCTTTTAAGGAGGTAGAATGTGAAATGAAATGATACTGTTACACTGTAATAGACTGAAAGGACTTTTTTTTTAAACCCAAAATAGCAGTTTCAATATTAACACTGGCAGGGTTTAAGCCCATATCTGTGATGAAATTGTGAAAGAAGCAGAAGCAAATTTGCTAGGAACCAGGAAGAACCACATCAAGCTTCTGATACCCTTTTTTTTTTTTTTTTTTTTTTTTTTTTTTTTTTGAGGGCTGGTAGATAAAATGCAACTGCCTGGAGTCAAAGAATTCCTTTGTTTACAGATTTTCTCATTAGTACCAGAAAGAATATTATATTTTTACCTAACTATTTTACAGAAGATAAAATAGAAGCTTTGCAAAGGGAAATTATTTATGAAAAAGGTTCTCCTCATCCACCATCTGTCATTCTTTCACAATATAGCTCCTGTAACAATAGTCTCAGTGGTGTTCAAAACACTGTTTAAGGGATAAAATATTAATCAGAGCAAGAAGGAAAACAAAATATATCCATGAGCTAGTAGTCAGTTTCAACCTACTGTTCATTTCACTTCATAACCAGATGTTAACAAGGTTTCAGAGTTAAGGGAGATTATGGATTTTAGTAGGATACCTGGATTTTGAACAGACCAGAGAAGAAATTTGGATTCACTGTATTCATTTACTTCCTCTTAGAGTGAAAAGACTGTTTGGCTGCAATTCCTAGGAAGTGTACAACATTTTATTCTTTTTAAAAAGGATGCAGGGAAATGATAAATATGTATATTGAAGTACTTTGCTTTAAATAGCGTTTGTTCACTGTTTCCATGAGACATAAACGTACCTGACCAGAAAGGAATAAAATAGCTCTCCCTGTCCTAGAAGGATACAAAGTTGAGTTCACACAAGAATTTGTAGCTCAAAATATACCATATGCTGCTTGTTCAAACAGGCAGAAATAGAAATTGTCTTTAGAGGTAACTTCTTACCAAGTTGCTACATTCAGGGTCTTCTACCTTGTTTAGTTAGACCTAACACAGAACAATCTATTATACTTTACTGCAGATACTAGATTTTCCATCCACTATATAGGAAGCTAGTGCACAAGAACCAATGCCTCATTGACAAGAATTCTGTTTACTGAGCAAACTTATTTAGCGCTCTTTCACATGGCTCTTAAAGGGACAAGGGCCTCTTTCTTCTTCATCCCTCTCCCTACGACTGGAGAAATCATTAAAACAGCAGAAAATCTTCAAAAAAGAAGTTCTTCTGTATGGGGACAGCTCTTTGCATAGCATGAGCTGGAGGACAAAACAACCCAGTCCTTATTTAACCACAAACATTTTCTCAAGAAATAGCCCAGACTATCGTGCTTTCAATCCATGTACACCATCACTCACACAAGAAAAATTACATTACACCTCTTTGAGAGAAAGTGATTTAAAACTATCAACAGTAGAGTCTCAACTATGTTAACAACAAGACTTAACTGCTTATTATACATTAATCAGTCTTACAGACGGCTTTGGGTTGGGCTTTTTTTTAGTGAACAATAAAACTAAGAAGTAAAGTTTAGGACCCAAAGTATTCCCATCCCTAAGAGTTTCTGTGCTCTCTACTCTGTGGGTAACCAGGCAATACAATCCTTCGGTCCCCCACAAGGAAAGCACTCAAGGCTGCAGTCATGCATCCATGCATTTGGGTATTGTCTTCCAGTTCCTCAATTTCACACTTTGCTAGAAGCACGCGGTGACAGCAAGTTTCAATTACTCGCATCTGAATCAATATTGATGAGCCTGAACTGCAGCATTTGAATCTGCACGTCTGATATGGAGACAGTATCCTTTTGAATTTTCTGATGCTGTCTGGTTATCCTTATTTTGAACACAGCTTTTTGCATCCTAAAGAGACATATTAAAGCAGGAACACGGCAACAGACACATTACTTACTACAAATCCTGTAAGTGTGGTAGCTTTTCTTAGCAAAGAAAAAGCATTTCTTCCCTTAACCTTAGGAGAAAAGAAATACATCCCCTGCTGCCATAAGTAATGACAGAAAGCAATGTTTTAAGATACTAAGTGGTTACTCTATTTATTCATGCCCACGGAAATTACACATTAGCTTGCCATGTGCACAAATGGATTCGCATCCATAAATCGCAAGTAATTCAGCAAAGTTTACTGCAGTACAGTTAACTCATTTTGGGGGCTTGTCAGTTCTGCTAGCATCACCCCCATTGCCTCAGAAGATGGGAATCAGTCCAAAGGATCATCCAAGGAAGCAGAGTCGTGTAGCGTATTACTGCAGCAGCTCTTTGGTTGATACAGCAGCAGCTAACTAGTATAGACTTCCAGCCTGGAGCTATTTCTACATGAATATGGGTCTGAGTTAATACAGCCTGAGCTAAACTCGCTCTTATCTCACCCAGAAATAACTTAGTGGCCTGGAAGTCCTAGGTCCAGGAGAAGCTTTTCTGGTACTTTATGATCAGGAAAAATAATAGCCATAGTCAATATTTAATGGTCATCTATTCTCACCCATATTCCTCTTGCTCCAGGAAAACAAAGAGACATTGAAACATGTCTGCTGCTGGAATTCACTCAACATTTCTATAATTATCCCTGCTGAGAGACTCATTTTAGAGAGGGTTGGATTTTTTTCCACAGAGAAGAGAAAACAGATTAATTCCTTGGCAACAAAATTCTAATTAATCAAAAATGTGGCTCCATTCATACTTAGCTTCTTCATTACAATATCAGATGTTTACTGCTGAAATTATAGTCTTGATTCAATGCAGAATCAGGTGGCTCTCAAGATTTAATTATAAAAATAAAAATCAGGTTTATTGACTTCGTATAAGTGTTTATCTTGGTCTGTGACTCACTGATTACTGAGAGAAATGATTCAACATGAGGCAGGACTTTCTGCAAACAACTGGAGAAACATGCTTATCTCCAAACCAACAGCCTGTCAGTCACCCTGGCAGACCATGAGCTGGCTGTGGACCTACTCAGCCTCATTCCAGCAATTAGGTGAAGGAAAACAAAATTTGCAAGAGCAATCTGGCCTCAGTGGAAAAGCCACTTAAGGAACTACTGGCACTGCCACCAAGGTCATTGGTGTGATTTTTGGTACACAAAACTTCCATTGTGCCTTTTCCAACATAGAAGTAGCTTTCCATGCCAATACCCATCCATAGTCAGACTGCATTTCCTTTGGGAGCACATCTCTGCTCTCTGAAGCTCATAGAATAGGGAGCTTTTGTCTTTTCATAACTGAATGAACCTGACCCTGCTTCCACCAAAATCTACTGCTCAAATCAGGACACTGATTCATGTATTTAATTGCTTGAAACTTGTCTGTCAACGCTAGTTTGTGCATACTGTAAATTCTAAAGGAAAAATCTTGAGCTTTGCTTACCTGATAGTGTCTCTCTTTAATCATGTGTTCAGATGGAATCCAGTTGTTGAGATGTGAACAGATTTGTTGAATCTGTTCTTCCACAGAGTTGTTGAATGTGGGGAAATGGAGAACAGACAGATATGTCTGAACCTTGCTTCCCCCCAACCCCGCAAGATAAAAAACACTCCAGAATTTACCTTTTCTTAATGTAAAGACAGTAATTTAAATAGATTAAGAAAGCAACGGGAATCTAGGCTAAATGAATAAAGAGGATATATTCTTGTACTACAAGCTCGAGAGATGGTAAAAAGCTGAGCTCTTAACGTACTCAGTAAGCTGAACCCTTACCCTCCCAAGCCTCTCTAATTTTGATCAGCAGCACCTTCTTTCTCTCAGGATTTTTTAATCTACACCTTCTTCTAGAATAAAGTACCTCTGCTCCATCCCACAAAATTCATCTAGGGAAATCTGCCCTAGTAAGACAGTTGAAGTTCTTCTCTGCACAGGGATTTTTGAACTTCCTTATTATGGCCTTAAGCACAGGAGAACATTCTTCTGTTGAAGCTCTGTCACATGTAGAGCATAACTGACTTTTCATTAGCGCAGAGAAAGAAAGACATTGCAATGGAAAAGTGAGGGCATCCACCTGCCATTCTTGCCCTGCACTGAACAGCACACAAGTATTTTGTGTGAAGTAATCACTGAAGGCACCAGGAGTACATTCTCACAGGTGAAGGTGCTGTGACACATTCTAATTATTTTTCACTCTTTGACCTAGTAAATGTTTGCTTATCTTTAATGCAGAAAGTTTAAAATAATCCCAGGTATAGCCAGAGGCAGTTGTTTAGGGAGGCTGGAATGGGAAGCTGGAATAGGCTTCGCTAGGGGGAAGGACTCAGTTTCTAAAGTCCACAATCAACTGAAGAGAGCAAGGATTCTAGATAATCTAGGGTCACCTTTCCAATAAGCACCTGATTGCTGGAGAATCCATCCTTGTGTATTTTGGGGTGGTGAACACCATATGAAAACAGACTCTTTATTTCAGCTGATGCTCCTGTATGCTGCTGTAACTCAGACAGGGAACAGCAGGAGGAAATAGGTGTAAAACCAGATGGTTGTTGTCCCAGCCTGGTGACAAACCACACACTGGTGACCTTATCACTCTCTACAACTTCTTGAAAGGTGGTTGTAATCAGGTGGGGTTGGTCTCTTTCTCCAGGCAGCAACTGACAGAATGAGAGGACACTGCACCAAGGGAAATATAGGTTGGAAATTAGGAAAAAGTTTTTTACAGAAAGGATGATAAAGTATTGGAATGGTCTGCCCGGGGATGTGGTGGAGTCACCATCCCTGGATGTGTTTAAAGAAAGACTGGATGTGGCACTTGGTGCCATGGTTTAGTTGAGGTGTTAGGGCATGGGTTGGACTTGATGATCTTGGAGGTCTCTTTCAACCTAGTGGTTCTGTGATTCTGCATGATTCTGTGATTGCAGAGCATCATTTCATGCCACAAAGTTCTCTGAAAAGGGGCTTCCCTTCCTTAAACTAACACCAAGAAGGCATCCCTAGCTGGCTAAGATGCTCAGCGAGGTTCCCTCAGGATATACGGTCCTTGAAAAAGGGGCCTGCCTGTCTGTTAACAGCTCATTATGCATCATCTCGGAGCTCAGCCTGCCGAGTGTCTTTCCAGGCCCTTGTCATTTTAATGGACGACTCTCCATTGTGGCTAAACACTGTATCAGTCCCTTCAAGGGGAAAAGGAGCCAACGCTGCACATCGCCCTTACCTGACTGACAGGCCATGTTCTGGAGTACAGCCAGCAGGGAATTCGCAGTGAAAACCCCAGTTCATCATAATTGTCACTGGATGCAGAATTTCTCCGTGTCAGATTATTCAGAAAGGGAAAAAGGCTCTTTGTTAGAGCACCACACATTTTCCTGCATTCTCCAAGGGTGAAGAAACAGAACAAGATAGCTAAGAAATGAATATTCAAATGCATTTAAGGTTCTTTTTTTTTTTCCTTTGTGTCTTCACAAGAAAATATCATCAGAGAATTATCATTTCTGTGAAGAGCTGGCAAAGCTGCCAAGCAGAGCAAACAGGATTTTATTTTGATGGGCACACCACAATGTGTATTTGTCATCCTCTGTGCCTTCCTGGAGCACAAGTATTACTGCATTGTACTGTCTGTGCCAAAAACCTTATCTGGAATATTGTAATGCCCAGAGAGAACCCTAAATGTATTTGTCTAGTTATTAGGGTTAATTGCTAGCCTTTCAGCAGGAATACAGTGAAAAGGTAATAAACACAAGTTTCCTTTAATAACAGAAGACTGTAGCTCTCTTTTCATGCAGTTTTAGGTTAATGTACATTTGATGATGCGCTTTTTTTTCCAGTACAAGTATTTCAAAAGCATGAAACATGGCTTTAATATTAAAAAACACCACCCTTTACAACTTGATATTAACAAAGTTTTTTATTTCTCTTGACTTCTGTGATATTTTTATCAAAATCTTCATTTTGCAGCATTGGTAAATGATATTTTACAGTCATTTTATGTAACTAAACTTGTTAATTAATCACAACATGATATTAAACTGATTTTAACAGCATGAATTATTAATAGTTTTGAAAGATAGCACTTGAAATATTTTGTCTATAAAATATTATTCGGTTATTTTATAAACTGAAACCCTCAGGAGCCCACTGCTTGGGGGTCATGTATCTTTAAAAAGTCTATGAAATATGAAGATCAAGTTAGTAATTCCTCTTGCTTTCTTGTCCTCACTCACCTCTGCCAGTTCTTATAGTTAAAAGTAAAGCTTGACTGCCATTAGAATTCAATGCACTAAGTATTTCATATTAAGAACACAAAGCTCTGCAAAAATTCTTAGTCCTCTCATAGGTTAGAATTGCTTTCCGGCAGCCTAACAGCCTTTCAAGCAGAGTGTAAGCTCCCCTGGGATTTTAACTAGAACAACACAGACTAGAATTTATGAGTAAAACCCTCCTGACCATCTTCTGTTTGCAAGAGTGGACACATGTGTCAGCACTTGCTATGCCAGCAAGTGATACCTTGGTAGATTTATGCAGCAAGAGATTCAGTGAGAAAGTTATAATGAACCTCTGAGCATATTTAAGGAAAAGCAACTGCCAGAGATTAAGGCAAAGATAATTACTGTTGACATGTTTAATCCCTTTGTGGCAGATGAAATAATTCAGCTTGGTTGAGATGCTACATACAGAATATAGAGGAGTGTTTCAATAGAGATGGCATTTGGAACAGAAGATGGCAGGTGCAAGTAAAGTTTATTTCGGGTATTATGGGCTTTGTGGTGGATTTATTGCACTCAAGCAGCATTCTCATAGGGGAAAAAAGAAAAAGGTTATGTGTGCAGTGCTGAACAACTCTCTTTACATGCAAAAGACATGGAAAACTAACTAATGGAGAGAGAAGTCTGTGTTCAACTCCTAAAAGAATTTTGCTTTTAATTGCACATGGAAGAAGCTCGGAATCCCCTATTCCCTTTATGCCATTATAATGCATGCCATTTCCAAGAAGCCAGGATTTTTTATTACCCATTCCACAACGTGGAATCCACAGCACAGACAAGCTAAGAGAATCTGCCTTTCGTATCTACTTATTACAAGGAAGACTGGATACAGGTCATATGGTGCTGAATACCTTTGGAAAAGCAGAAGGTCATTCCGTAGGCAATCCTTTCAGTTGGGAAGATGGCAGAAGGAAGGAAAGAGGATTGCTGAAGCCTTGTCCAATGTGTTCAGCCATACATCACAAACTTAGAGATAATTACAATGCACACTCGTGTCCCTGGGTGTCTGTCATGTACTTGTTGTAGGCAGCCTGCAAGAACACACCTCTTGTGGGTGAGAGTACCCAAGAGCAGGCTTAAAAGAGGGTCAGTGTGGAACAAATGAGCCATCAGAATATAGAGCAAGAGAATCTATAGAGCAAGAAGATGAAGAGGTGGCCCAGGTTAGAAAGGCAGAGCTGGATAGAAGGTTTAAGTGAGACATGTGAAGCACAAACTCAAAGAAACAGCTTTCAAATATGATATGGTACAAAAACTCAGGAAAAGGAGAATTACAGTGACATGGAGAAAAATCTTCAAATAGAAAATACTATTAACGTTCTCAAACTAAATTCCTTCCTGATGTAAATCCTCTGAAACCAGTCATTTTGCTGTAGACGAAAATGTCTTGATGTGAACGCAACATTATTCCGATTCAATGAGTTACGGCAAACAATTCGGCATGAGAATATGGAGAATCTATTCAGTTGGACCAGAGGAGTGAAGTATGTCTGTGCAATGTCAATGTAGTCTGTTTTGTTAATCCCACAATACAAAGTATTCTGCCATTGACATGCCATTGAAAATTACATGTGTTATTTCTCAGCTAAAGAACTGAGGGGGGAAGGAATTTGTGTAAGAATCTGTGTTTTAAACAAACATTAAGTTTTGCATGTGTCTGTGCAGTAGGAATCCTCTTAAATAAGAACTTAGATGATGCTTGTTGACAAGAACAAATTGAGATCAGATCTTAAGAAAAATGCTTCATAGGCTGCTTTAGGAATCCATGCTGGATTCCACTACAAATACATGACAGAACAAATACAAAATAAATGAAGCATTTCCAGTAGCTAATCAGGGAAATAAGATCTTCCAAAGTCTCCCACAAATAACAATATAATAGCAATTTTTTTTTTTTAACATAAAAACTTGGGTATATAAATAATTTTTAAAAAGGTAATCTTCTACTTCAAGGACATGAAGCAACCAGACCTTTGCTCCAACTTATCCTTTCAGGACATAACTCTTGTGAAAGGCTTGTCTGTATGTTTCCCTTTGGTAAGCAGAATTCCTCTTAATTTCTCAAAAATATTGACTCATTTAAATGGCTATGAGCCTCAACTTCCAGTAGAGATAACTCACCTCTGAAGTGTTGAAACAACAAAATCTAAAGTACACTAAAATAATTTAGACGGTATTAACTGTGAAATGTTTGACTACAAAAAGTAAAACGCATTTGAAGTACAAACGTGCTCTTTACTGAGTGTTCTAAACTCTTTGCTGTAGATGTTCCAGAGCTAAGAAAGTGCCCAGTGTTTGATCTTGAATGAACACAGATTTCTGAGCTGTTATCTTCTTTTCCTAATAATTCATTTCAACAGGAAAAATATACCTACAGAAGTGAAGCACTGAAACACTGTGTCTCTATTTTTCTTCATACCATGCTATTAATATTCTTGCAGTGTAGTTTCTGGTGCATGCATTAAGTTTTAATTACCATTCCCTGAAATGAGCATGCCTGAAAAAGGCATTTGTTTGTTTAGGAATCCAGGTTTTCATAATGTTTTGGGTTTGTCTCCTTCCCAGCCTTCACCTCAGAGCTTGACCAGCTGATTTAATTTGCCTAATTTTAAAAGATAATATAACAACTGAAAGCAAATAAACTCCAGTTAAATTGAATCAGCTTGTTCAATAATATGCCTTAATATGATTTAATTTTATGCAGACTAATGAATACAGAATTAGGTAGGGCTGGAGTAGAGCACTTCATAGGGCCCTGTGGAGCAGGCACTGCCACCTCCTGACCCGGCGCCGTGCCCTGCACTGAGCGCAACTCCTGCATCTGGATTTGGGGCTGCTAGTTATTCCTCCCCCATCACTTTTCCCTGCCACCACACCAGTCCCCAGGCTGGCACGTGGCAGCAGTGACTCCTTTGGGTGCTTGCATGCAGCTATGACAGAGTCTGTCTGCTGTGGGGCTTATCGTACTGACCGTCAGGGATATGCAGTTGCCCGGAGAAGCTGTGGATGCCCCAACCATGGAAGTGCCCCAGGCCAAGCTGGAATGGACACTGAGCAAACTGGAAAGTGTCCCGGCCCATGGCAGGGGGGTGGAACAGGATGAGCTTTAAGGTTGCTTCCAAATCAAACCATTTTAGAATTCTGTGACAACATGCTGCTGCCTGTGGAGATATCATCTGACAAAAATCCATGAGATCACTTTTAGACATTGTATTTCAGTCTGCCACGTCATTTATTTGCCATCATTTCCCTGTCTAATCTTTAAAAGGTTTGGAGCTTGTCTTTGTTTGTAGTTTTTTTCGTGTGTGTGAATCATTTAAAAGCCATTTAGTGCTGCTATACCCTGTACAGAATTACAGATGTCATTTTCCTGGGTAAATAACATGACAGGAGCACAGCCGGCAAGCTGTGAGGAGCAGCAGTCTGTCTTGCAGACAGGGAGGAGTAAAAGAAGTGTGACCTCTAGTGAACCCAACTGCTTATACCACTTCTGCAAGAGGCACAGCCTGGAGTTATCTGCACACTCTGCAAAACTTTATTCATAGCTCAGAAATGAAGATATATTTTTGTTATGTTACAGCCCAGAACAAAGACAAGGACAAGAAAAGGAAAAAAGTGATAATGCAGATTTTGCCACATTTTTGAAGTGACTGGCAAGATTAACATTACAGCAGCATGTGAATAAGGAAACACCCTGGTTTCTGACTACTACCTTGTACTCTTGAAATTACTCTGCTTCTTTTCATTTTTATTGAAGGCAATAATGTAATTATTTATTTATAAAATATATCAAATATTTAACCCAATCTACTGAGAGATTTCTGAGGTATTTGGGGGTCTGCTTATATCATGAACTTCTTGCCTAGAAGTATATACCTGCAGAAGACTGCAGTTTCTCCTTGGAACCCATCAGACATTAAGGTATAATAAATGAAAGGTATCAATTGCCTTTTAAAATTAACTTGAATAAAATAAACATTACCAGAAAACGTGACACTTGAAAGAGACATGCAATAAACAGCATCACTTGCCAGGATTCCCATAAGCAGTGTTTCAACAGTGGAACTGGATGCTGAACTGGAGGCACTTCCCTGCAAATCTCCCACAGGCAGCTACAACGTTCAAATTCACAATTCCAGCCCTAGAAAGAGAAATAACAAAGTAGCTCCTTGAGGAAAGCAGCCTGAAATAATCTGAGCACTCTGACAGTAGAGCATAAAGCTACAGAAAGTTCAACTTTCTGAAGGTTGTAGAGATCACAAAATCTTTTCAATTCACATACTATACTATCAGTGGCTTTTAAATTTTTTAACTGGAACTTTACAACAAAGTATTTTTAGAAATGTGATCACTAAAGCCCCTTGCTTAGGACCACATCCAGAGAGCCTTTAAGTAATCCCAAGGATGAAGATTCCACCTGGGAATTTTGTAGGTGGTCTTATACATGGAATTACCTAATAAGAGTAACTCCAGTAAAATTCAGTGTGTATTTTCTCTTTATGTGAACCATTAATTACAATTCCCCTTGAAAGAAGTGCAGCACCATATCTAGGAAGCACACCACACAAGATGCTGAACTTTGCTGCCTTGTGATCACACTGAAACAAATCCATTATTGACAACATGTGTTCATACAAGAAATACAATTCAAGCACTGCATGCAGAGCAAACCAGATTTGTGCTTTCTTTAGCACAATGCATTGCTAAAGCTATTTCTGGAAGAGGATAATTTCTACAGGCAGATGAAGAGGGATGCTTAACTAGAATAGAGGCAGTGGAAGCATCCAATTCCACAAATTCTTTGCTTGTTTACCACTTTATCAGTGATTTGATTTGACCAAACCACTAGGATATATCACACATTCTCTTTAATCCACATGACGATGTTACAAATAACTCTTTAGCTGAAGCAGCAAAGATAAAATCACCTATCACTTGCCAACTCTGATTTCTGGCATCAGGTGGTGTCTTGATTCATCACAATACTTGAAGACAGCAAACATCCCCCTCAAGGATCATCACACAAAAGGCTTCAAGGTTATACGTTAAAGGACCCATTATTAACTTGCTACTGGTGCCTTCGGTTGCCATGTCAGGGACATTAAAATTTTTAAACTTTGTTCTTTTTCCTTTAAGAGGTACATGGCAGGGAATGTAATTGCAGTTTCTTGTGCAAGTCAAGCAAGAGCAGAGGGAAATACAAACGGTTTAAATTGATGGCTGCAAATGAGAATGCCCTTTACTGCTCCACGTGATTCCATAATCTCAGAAGTGCAAAGGCACTAGTATGGTAAGGAGTGTGGTAAAAGAGGCACTCAAGTTATTAACCGAATAATTATTTCAGTAGATGTAATAACCTTGGAAATTTTTTTAACCTTTACTTTAAAATGCCTGATACTGTCGTAATGGGCAGCTTGTGAGGCTAACTTGGAGACCAGGAAAGAAGCCCCCTGAACAAAGGTCACAAGAGTGTACTGTTTGAACAGAGATAATGGCTTCTTGATTAGGTGATAAAGGTAATTTTCAAGGCTCAACATAAATTAAATAAATATTCAAATGACAGCTTGAATGTAAAAGCCTGATTTTTTTTTTTCCTCCAGTTTGATTTTTGAAACATGTGAGTGCTCCTCATTTAAGTAACCCAAATTCCACGTGCATTCCTTGTGGTCATGCCTGGCGTTGTGGGGGTAAAGAAAAACACACATTTTTTTAGTAATTACATTTGTACTTCTGGTGAACCACACTCCAGCTCTGAGTTACAACAATCACACCTTCTAATGCACCTTTTATAGAAAGAAACCAATCACAGTAATTGTATCAAAGCACAAACCAGGAAAAAGAGCAAATGTCCACCCAAATCTCACTTTTTAAGGTGTGGCATGTAGGTACTGCAAGAGAATAACCCTTGGCTGCTACATGGCTGGTGACACCAAGGAGTGAAGGTCACTTTGGGGTCAATTTTTTCGTTTGAGTTTACAAGCTTTCAGAGTTCGCTTTCACAAGAAATTACAGAGTTACATTAAAAGGTTTGGAAATCCCGGCTCCAGTATAAAAACCAGCTGAGGCCAGGTGGATTTAAATCCCGGACTCCTGCCTGCAGAACAAAGTATTGTAACCTCTGCGATAAGGTCAGGGGCAACCTTATCACTCTCTATAAGCCCCTGACAGGAGGGAGCAGCCTGGTGGGGCCGGGCTCTGATCCTAGGGGCAAGGGACAGGACAAGATGTCTAAAGATGCGACAGGGTTTTTTCGGTTGGACATTAGAAGGAATTTCTTCACAGGAAGGGTGATCAGACATTGGAATGGGCTGCCCAGAGAGGTGGTGGAGTCACACACTGTCCCTGAAGGTGTTTAAGGAAGGACTGGACGTGGCACTCAGTGCCATAGTTGGTCATTATGTTGGGATCGCTAATCTCAGAGGTCTTTTTCCAGCCTAGCTGGTTCTGTGATTTTGCCATAAGCGGCACCAGACGGCTGGGACCCTTATCTGGGGGGCACTAACACCCCTTGGTCAGGGGCAACCGAAGCGTTCCCACCCAACTGCGAGCCCCTCACAGGCTCAGCCACTCACCTTTGATCCCCTCTTTTTGCTGAGCAGGGAGCGGGGGAGTCGCTCCAGCCGGTGTCCAGGCCTGGCCCCGGCCGTGGAGCTCAGCCTGGAGCTCCCGGACCGGGGACGGACACCAAGTGCGGTGTGTTTTAAACGCGAAGTGCGATGTGTTTTAAACTCGGTGTGCGCGGTGGGTTCGGAGGAGTGCGGCGGCCGCGGGGGCCCCCGAGAACGGGCGCCGGAGCGGCGGGCGGAACCCCGTGAGGGGCGCGCGGGGCCCGCGCGGGGCGCGCGGCCGGCGGGGGAAGGCGCGAGGGGCGCGTGGAGCCCGCGCGGCCCCTGACGGACGGGACGGGGCGAGGCGGCGGCGGGTAATTGGGCTCCGCTAAACAGCCCGGCGCCCCCCGCCCGCTCCGCCCCGCGACCCCGCGGCCGTTGGGGAGGGAGGGAGCGAGGGAGGGAACCCGCCAAAGCCCCGGCCCGAGCCCCGCCGGCGCTCGCCCAGCAGCGGGAGGCGGGAGGAGGAGGGAGAGGCCGCGTAGCGCCGCGCTCCCATTGGCCACGCGGGGCGCAGCGCCGAGAGCTGATTGGCTGTCGCACCCGCCCCACCCGCCCGCTGCGGCTCCGCGCGTTGAATTCAAATCGGCACCGGGAGCGGCCCCGCGCTTCGGCCGGGTTCGGGCGGCGGCGGTGGCAGCGCCGCTCCTGGGTGCTGCCGGCGCTCCCGGACCGTGGAGTGCGCGGCAGGAGCGCAGGGGAGCAGGAGGGCGCCGGGGTAGCGTCTCAGTTGTGTTTAAACGCGACTCCGGCACGGCCGATGGGCGGTGCTGGGCCCCGGCGGGCGGGGCGGGGCGGGGCCGGGGCCGTTGGGCGGCGGGCGCGCGCGGGCCGGG